>JAPDSC010089701.1:28377-50976 GCA_026290005.1 Latrodectus geometricus | reverse complement strand
TCTAAAACAACAATTTATTTCTCCAATTTCTGACAAAGGAAAAAAAAAATTATTAATAGCGCCTTTTCTTTTATTGCTTCTATAAAAATGCTCGCCTTGTTCTGATGATATTGTTCCAAGAGAATATATTGCCACAAAAAGCATCCCGACTGCACTAATTGCGATATTTGATCACTTCCCTTTGCAGCGGAGAAGGAAATTGCCTCCGAAGAAATCGAAAATCACGTGCTCTTAAGGAGGGTGGGGGGAGTTAAAAACAGTAACTACAAAAATCTTTTCAATTTTTCTAATATGCAAGCAATTCATTTAGAAAATTTGATCCGCTTCCTGAAATTAAATTAAATCTACGATTCGATAAATCATTTATTGCGGCGTAATGAGATTAATTTCGACAACGGATAATTGGAAAAAACAGAAACACACACACTTAATCAAAATCGCATTACCTTTGCCTAAGCGTGCAAAATGATTAATATTTAAGTGCTTGGGCTCTTTCCTTGTCTGGAATAATTTAAATCATAGCTTTTAAATTGCTTCACAATGAAGGACATTTTAATATGAAGTCTTTTATCGGTTATATCTTCTTTCCGTTGCTTCACGCATTAATGGATGAAATTTTTCGTAAATTTTTCTTTTATTTAAAAAGAATACATTCAAATATTTTACTTCAATAATCACTCTTCGTTCCTAAAATGGAGGAACATTTTTTTATCCGAATGTCGAATGTTAAGTTGTGCAAAGAATACTAAACTTGTCACCGTTGCAAAAACATCCAATCAAAAATCATGCAACCATATAAAGTGTAATTATTAAACAACGCAATACCTAATCAGTTTCTTTGATTCCATGCACATATGCAGAAAATAACTTACTGAAGAAATAAGTACTCTATTGTAATATGCCATTAACTATTTTCGCCAACAGAATACGTGGTCAGATGTTTTATGCCAAACATATTCATGTCGTCAAATGAAACCTTGAGTAATTTTGCACCGAATGGGTTAAAAATTTGAAATTTTTTTTTAAATGTAAAAAAAAAGAAATTAATTTACAAATTTATTGAAACAAATAAATAAAAACTTTATTTTTAATTCACATTCTATTTTTACAGAAGTAGAGAGTGTAATCATAAATTTAATATTTGCACGCGTTAAGAATTAAAATTATAAAATGTAAGTTTATGAAGTAACTCAGCCATTGTGGGTATAAAGTTGTAACATTTTGCATTATAATGCAACTTAGGAAACATATTTTTTTTTTCCTCGCAAATGATCACCAAAATAATACATAAATACCAAAAACAGTGCAATCAACTAATCACCAATGTCTATCTTTGGTATAAGCCAATGAATAAAATAACGAATAAATGCCATAGTAATGCTAAGGGAAGTTATATTGATCATAAGAACTTGTATTATTTATTATTTCATCTCTTACACATACCGTAGGAATATATTATTGGACCTCTTTTCCCTCACATAATTTTTACCAATTCTAGAATCAAGGAGAAGTAACATTTGATTTTCCTTGTTCAATTTTATCATTAGAACTTCAAGAGTACACTTGTGCATTTGCTGCGTCGTTTTGAAAGATTTTCGTAATTTTAATTTTGCAAAATAAATTTAAATAAGTTAAACAAAATAAATACTAGTAAAATATAAAATACATTTTTCCAATGATTTATAATACAAATTAAATTATCTTTTTTATCGTAAAACAAATTATGTATGATTAATTTGTAGAAACATTATGCATAATTTATATCTTTATAAAATAGGTAAAATACTTTACCATTTTATTTAAAATAAAAAACGAAATTAAAGTAAAATATTTTCATATAATACTAAAAAATAGAAAAAAAAATTAATAAATAAAAATTAAAAAAAAAAAATAAAAAAATAAAAAAAATTGATCAATTACTTATCATATTGTATATTTGATTCTAATTTTCTTTTATCTCTCTTTAATACACACTGATAACGTATGAAAATATTTTCTCATAATTCTTCTGTGTGTATAATTTTAAATTTACTTTCCAATGTTTTAATAATGAATAAATAAAGCCATACTAATAAATGTTCTTCCAAAATATTTGAATTATTCGTATGATTTGAGAAATGAAATTTAAAAATTAATCAAATTTAAGTAGAAATCAAATTATTTCATTTATTCCCAAAATGATGAGCCTTTCTCTGGCAGTGCCAGTTGCTTATATTATTACACATCTTTAGGTTGATAATAATTCAGAAATAAACATATTTGACATTGAGAAAATACCTATCACAAACATGGAGAAAATGCCTATAATTATTATCACAAACAATTTAAAGTTTTTTGTTTTAATGAACACATTTCCTATGGTGAAAAGCCGCTAAACACAACCAATCATTTAGTAATATAAATCAAATGAGCTTTCTTCTTCACACCACATCCCACTAGAGGAAGAAACATTACAATCACAAGCTATTTTACGTGCTCCAGTCGCCATTAGTATGACGCGGTCAGTTATAAAACCCATTAATTCCCTGTCACGAGAACGTCACCTTTTACATTTTAAAGTGAAATAATAAATTTAAAATTTTATAGGACGTCCCAAATTCCCTCATAATTTTGAATCTCCCTTAAATAACACCCTTCCATAACTCGTCAACTTCTTCCACGGATTAAGGCTTCTTAACAACAGAGCGTCCTCTAGTTCAATAGTTCTACTAGAGGACGACGTTTGCAAGTGTATTGAAAAAGGGGATCGTTTGAGGAGAGAACATTGCATGAAACGGATACCTCAATTAAGTTATGACCAAAATGTATTTCTTTTATAAGTGCATGGATTTAAATGGATAATCACTAGCGCTTCCCTAACAAATATATACTAAGTCATCCATTATTTGAATAGGTGCATCCAGAACAACTCCAAACTTGTAAAATTCTGCATTCAGACAGTAGTGAAAATTTAGTTTTTGAATCAGCAGTAACAATGGTCACTAATATACACCTTAATTATAAACAAAACAATGCAATAAGAAATATAGAAAAACCTAAGAACTGATATCAGAACAATCGAACGTTTTTTGTGTATCTTGTTCCTATAAACTAAACCTTTGCTTCTATAAACTATACTATGCACATATAGAACATGGTTATGGCTCATTTAGAGAATACAGCCATTGGGAGGAACTGATTATTCTAAATGTGTTACAGTGGTGTTTTGGTATTGACTGAAACGTAACATACAGGTAGATTTTTTTCGCGAACTTTATTCACTGTAGATTTCTTTTGTCATCGTTCAAACTATCATTTTTATATATAAGGGTTTATTGACTGGATCTACAGCTTAAAATGAATTTCACAGCTAAAAAGGGAGTTAAATCTATGAACTGATAGTCAGCATGCTAACCATTCAACTTCCACATCAGTATATTTTTAAGGGATGATGTCCTACATTAACATGGTATAAACACGAGATCATCAGAAGCCTAGGAGTTCACATGCTTATGGCAATCAAAAATACTTCTCCCTGACCGTTATATTTAGTAATATCGGCGAAATTGCAAAGGATTCGTATGCATCATGAGTTTATTTAATAAGAGGTATTACCACAAGTGATAAAAAGGAATGTCATATCAGAAACTTCATACCAAAAAAAAATTTTTTTTTCAACATGATGTAGCTCCCACACGTTTCAAAATCAATCTGTGAATTTTCCTTGGTAAGATCTATCTTTCTTAGTACTTTGGCTTAGACTACACAGGTCACCATAATATCCTGACCTAGATTCCACATAGATTTTTTTCATTAAAATATCTGTATATAATATGATGTCCGACATTAACACGGTATAAACACGAGATCATCATAAGCCTAGGATTCACTGACCTTGATTCCACATAGATTTTTATCATTAAAATATCTGTATATAATACATAATAATTCTATATAGTAAATATAGAATTATTCTTAAAAATGTTAATTTTTTTCTTTTGTAAAAAAACTTAATCATTTATTTATTTTTTAAGATAAATTATATTCGTATTATCCGACTTTTTGAGTCCCTCAAATATTGGAACAGAAGTTTCATATCTTTCAGGCATAGAAAGAGAATTCTTTAATGCATAAAAATTCAGAATAAATGAATATATCAAGGAGAATGACCCATACTTGATAGCATACCGCTATATTGGCATACTAAGGATGTTTAAAATAACTCTTAATATTCATTTTTCAAAACCTATGCATCGGCCCTAGAACTTGTTCGTAGAATAATGAATTTGTCGAGGCATAAAAACTTTCAAATAGGCAGAATATGCTAAACTTTCATTAAGAACTTTTTAATAAACGGTTCACTAAGTTTGGAAAAAAGACTCAAATATTAATGATAGTTCCGAAATAAAAAGATTTATGACATTTATATTCTTAAAACATAATTAACTCTCGCGCTCTGTCTTCTTAAAGTGAATTTATTAGTTTATAAGAACTACGAAATTTCATAAGAACTTATTTTGATGATTAAAAATTAAACTATAGCAGAGAAAAATTCAAAAAAAAATTATATGAATATACAAACGTAATTTCGTATTTTTCTTTCTCTTATGAAGAGGGAAATGTAAATTAAATTTATTATTATTAAAAAATTTGAAAAAAATATTAACTCAAAGGATATTATAAAAAATTTATCAGGTTTCAATATATCTCATATGTTCAAATATAGACAGCTTAGCTATTCATTTGTTCTAATAACTAAAGAAAAGAGAATTTTTAAAAATTTTTGCTTATGGCAGCGTTAGAACATTGCGATTACCCCGGCAGTATGGCGATACGTTTATGTGAAGTTTATCTTGGTCAGTTTTTAGCTGCTCGAATTAATCATTTCTCTCTTTGATATAAATTAATTCAGAATAACATCACTTTTTTTAAAGTCTTTTCTTATATTTAATTTTTGATTTCTCTTGAGCTTACTGTAAAATTGATTGCACTACAATGTACACCGTTCCGAAACTCTGCTTGCTTCTAGAATGGGGCTATCTGGTTCATTGTCCACATTTAAAATTTTTAACTATGTATAATATGTGGAAATAGAGAAGCAGAATGCACGGCATTGGATTTCCTCTTCTTTCTATATTCCTATAATGTATTTTAAAAATAATAACGGTATCTTATTGTTAATTTCTATTTTTGAAAAGATATTTTTCACCCTCTGCAATTTATTTTTCCGATACGCCTCCGATCGGAAATGCATTGGTACGCTGAGAAAATGAATTCCCACACAATATTTAATAACTTCTTAACTAAATGGAATTTTCAGGTGAGGACATGAGATCTCATTTTAGAGCGAAATCATTTTGAGCAAAGTGAAGTAAATACCGCTACTTTTCCAAAGCGCAATTTGTCCTCAAAAGCATTAACTATTAAATGCCATAACCCTGTGAAACCTAGCAGTCTTGAGTCGCTACTTAGTATTACAATAATTAACTTACGTAACAATATATATATATATATATATATATAAGTAAATTCCAATTTAGGTCAACAAAAAAAACTTTTATTTTAGTTACTTTTTATTAAATTTCACATTGTCCGTTTGTGAAGCAAATGTCGATACCGTTAATGCAATTTGTTTAGTTTATTGCTTCGATTATTTTTATGTTTCGATCCGAAAACATTAAGATTCTACTAGGACGCTCTGCCAACTTTGTCAATGCACGAGACAAACTTTTCAATTCACTATATTGCAAGAAGTCCTTTATAAATTCAATTTTTAAAATAGAAAGAATTCTCTTTTTCTGTTTTATACACACTTGTCACCTCCCACTAATTTGTTTCAAAATCATAAAATTGAATTTTCAAAAAAAAAAAAAATGTAATAAATTCATTTACAAGGGATAATAAAAATAAATAAATTTAAGAATGTAAGAAATGTAAAGATACTGATACTAGCTGTTGATAATAGATGGCACCACTGCACAATAAAGTAATTTTTTTTTTCCTCCTGTGTAAAAATAAATTGTTTGAAAAAACTGAATTAACATCAAGTGTCAACCATTACAAGTTTAAAAAACTGTATTTGAACTTAAGTGGATAAATAAAAAAGATTTTGATAAGGGTTGCAAATCAAATACAATGTTTCAGGAATTAATGACATTGATTATAAAAAAATTGCATACTGAAATTTGTGTCCGTTTTAGCAGTATAGCAAAGCAAAGTAAATGGAAATTTATTTTAGAGCAACTATATATTCTTAGAAAATTTAAATTTTCTAAGTAATTAATTTATGAGGCCTTTATCAGCTGAGTTTATTTGCTGGAACAATTGTTGAAAATTTTACGATCATTGAAGTATTGCTGGAAGGAGTTCCAGAAGGCCAGTATGGCAGAAACAATTTTATTTTTCATCCTGAAAAAAAAATTAAGTAAATTGTATAACTATTGCAATTAAATAAAATTATAGAAATGCAATTTCAAATATTTAATTTAAAAAACTTTGATTTTGAATTATTTATTCAGAACATCTGAAATAAACACAAGTATTTTTTATGGTTAATTATTAATTTTCAATTCCTTGTCCTTGAAATTTGGAGATTTATACTTATTAATTTTTAGCTCTTACATAGGTTAATCTTAATGCAATGTCTTAAAATAAAGCCATAAATTGTATGTAATCTTGCTAATTGCCACAATTTTAAAAAAAAATCGTTCGTTAACAATATATTATTTAATTAAAGCATTTCATCCATTAATTTTTTATCTTTGAAAATTTACACAAATTACATTTGAACGTAAAAAAATTTTTTAAATACTATTTTATTGACAATATATAAAAATTTAATTCTTTGCATTCACACTTAATTGTTGTTCATTGATAGTTGGATCATTTTTGTGAATGTGCAATAACTGTAGCGCACATTTAACTCACTCATTACAAGCAGAGAGCAATGTTATAGAAAAGAGAACGTGAAATATCATAGCAACATATTTAATTATAGAAAAGAACACTCGACAATTTGTTATGAGTAAGACTAAAAACAGAATTTATAAATCTGTAAACTTTCTTTAACAGTAAAATAAAATATTTCTTTAAGAACGAAAGATGTGTACATTAATTCTTAGGGAAATCTCGTAACGATTTCCTAAAACATATATGTGTACGTATTTGTCTCCCACTTTAGTAAGGAAGAATTTTTGTTTTGTACATATTTGTCTCACACTTTTTTATAAGGAAGGATTTTTTTTTTTTTTTGATTTGGTTTATTGCTCGCCGGTCACTTCTGCATGCTCATTCGATCAAAACATAAATTAAAATAGAAATTTTTACAGAAAGTAGGCCATGGCTCATGCGATGCAAAGGAAAAAAATCTCAAGAAAGTACCCTGAAGTGAATACATGAGGCAGAAGTGCAACATCTATTTCCCACTGGTAAACAATAGCGCAGACTAAACTATCACTTCCTATTTTCATTATTTTGAAGAGAGCATATCACCACAGAGCAAAGATGAGTCTCTTTCTCTTAAATTCCATAGACATTTTCTTTAATAAAGGAAATCTGTTTGATTACAATCAAAAAGCAATTTAAATATTGTGGGAAACATATGGAAACAATAATTGAAGATTTTTTAGACATTTGAGTGACAGTGAGAGCAATATACAATAACAGACAGTGAGAGCAATATACAATATTAACATTTAAACATTTTTCATTTAAATATTATGTTCATATAAATTCATAATTATTATTTTTCTCTGATGGTTGAGAACTTTTTTTCCAGAAAAAAAAAAAAGCAAAGCACCTGTATATGCACTAAAGATGTAACCTACAGAGAAATAATGAAACCAATAATTTAACTAAGAAAATTAATTTAGTTTGTACAAAATATTAGTTTTGTCATTTCCTTTGCTTTTATTTGGAGGAGGTTTTTTCCGCAATCATTGTAAAAAGATGGGAAATAGCAGGACATAAAAATGCTTAAGAATATAAATAACATTCTTAAAGTATGTAAATTGCAAGAATATTGAGATCTATAGTAAAACTGAGTCAATTTAAATTTTGAAATAAAAATATCACATTTACTGATGAACTTAGAATGAAATGATATTCACGTCCACAATACATGAATTATACTAGCTTGTTAAGAAAATTGCAAGACATGTGAAAATGCAATTAAAATACACTATACAATTTCAATATATTTTATTTAACAGAAACATTCAAACACACAAAAATATATATTAAGATCTGCTTTTATAAAATCACACACAATAATCAATCCGTTTATTCAATCATTGTGATTTATTCCTTGTTTTTTAGCTTCTTCAGATGTGGATGGGGTTTACCATGGTATAAAAGATTACCCAAAATCAAAAAATGGCATACATGTAATAACACACTGCTGAATGTCGTTGAAGGATATGTGTTCCAGCACAGTTCCAAAACACCTAAGATGCACAGTCTGAAACAACAAATTAACAAAACATTAGATAACCTAAAATTTTTCTTTGAATGTATCAATAATATTAATATGTTCAATTTATTTCAGAATACATTGTAGTTTTTTCCCCCTCTTAAACTTGAATTTAAACATAACTATAAATATTATATTCTCACTACAGGCCTGAAGAAAGCAAACATTTATCCAATAATTATTCATCACGGAGTACCATCCTTTTGAGCTGGCAGGTATCTTCAATCAAGAGCATAATTTATAAGTAATCAGTTACATAACTTTTATCACTAAACCCAAAATTCAGAGCCTTTACTTACAGTTGTAAAAATCATAAACGTTAATATGCCGGTTTGAAACAAAAATAAAAAAAGATAATGGTTTATGTGCATCTTCAGCAATGTACTAATACTCCAATTGTGAGTTCTTTTAAAAAAGAATCATACATCTGGTTTCATTCTTTTTAAATAACAAGTATGTTCTATATTATTTTATATATTATTATATTACATATTATTTATATTATAGGTATTTCGTTTTTAGTTTCTATAACACTTTTCATCATTTGAATAATTCCTACTAGCAAATTCTTAGTTGAGAAAAATAAAATTTAATGCATCAAGGTCCAATCATTTGCATTTTTCATAAAATCGCTGACTACATTCTGATACTATTGATGACTAATTTGATATTTAATTATTAAATATGAGAACACAAAAAAATTTGATAAACACAATTTAATCATTTTTGTTTTATTAAAAATAATTTTCTGGTATCATACAAATTTCCTTTTAATTTAAATGACAAACAGCAGCTAGATTTTCAAACATCACGGGACCATCCCATAAGAGAGCTTTGAATGAACATTTGTAACTGTAGTCAATTGATCAATCAGAAATAATTTTATAGTTGATTATGCAGTATAATTGACAAATTTTTAATAATTTGGACACATGTTCACTACATATTTCGAATCCAATTTCTAAAATTATGGAAAGAATATATAATCATTCAGTAGGCTAATTGGTCAAAGAGCTCTCATTTAAAACATATATGCATACCTGCCAACTTTTGGAAAAGTTTGTCATTAAAACTAATCACAAGTCAAAATTACACATCAGACACATATTTTCTTAATTTAATTAAAAATAAATTATTAATAAATAAAAATGTAGAATCTGAGAATTTAATTCAACAAAAGATTTAATAATTAAAATTTTATCCTCAATTGTATTAAATTCATAGAATCTAGAATGCATTCATAATATACTATCATTTGTGCTTTCTGAATATTAAAAATACTTACAAGGAAATATTTTGCATATCAAAATTAAACTAATTTGCAATCTGTTAAAATATTAATTTCAATCATTTTATCATACAAGTCAGTTATTTGGATATAATTATGTTACACATTCATAATAGTTTTAAAGCAAATAAAGTTAATAATTAGAAACACGTCAACAATTAATAAAATCAAACTTCTGGGTTAAACAATTTAAAAACTCTATAAAATTTTCTTGGTTAAATAAATTTTTTTAATTATTTTATACACTGGAAGAGAGTTCAATGCTGTAACATTAGCTTTTCTAACTTTTTCTATCAAATTCTAATTCAAAACAAAATCCATCTTTTAAAGAGAGATTTCACAATAAGCACATTTTCTAAGTTATTATTAGATAGTGACTTTCTAAATTCATTTCTATTCTTTTTTATTAAACTAAAAATACTTTCACACTCTGCATTGCTATGGGCTATCATTAATAAAGGTATAATGAATTTAGATATTCTATCACATTTATCACTTCTATCTAAAATTTTAGTTTCACTAATTTGAAACCACAGAGAATCAATGTTTTCATTTTCAGTTTTTAACTTGGATAAGTCTTCAGTCTATCTCTGCCATTTTATGTTCCTACCTATGGTTTTTCAAGTTTGACTCTCCCCAATAGGAAAAGAGGTTGGAATATGCATTCTCTCACAGCTCAAGAACTTCCAAGACCACAGAGATTAACAAATCATTTCTCTCCCACAGTTGGGTTGAAAAGGAGTTCTAAGTTTTGTTCCTAACTATGGTTAACAAGAAAAAATCGCCACAATGTGATAAAAAAATTTTAAAAAAGTTTTCTTTTCAACTTTGACCAGAAGAACAAAAACGTGTAAAATATTCCATGCTATCAGTAAAATCGTAAAACGTGGCGATTTTGTGTAAAACTTGGCAGATCTGTACATAGGTAAAAGTTTAAAAAGGTTTTCTTTATTGTATAAAAAAACTTTTTTAATTTTTAAAAACAAATGTCTTAAAAATAAAAAAAAATAAATTTATTTTTAATTGAAATATTGAGCTCAAAATTCAACAAGAAATAATGAAAGAAATACATTAAAAAAATATTTTAGCAAATTTAGAGCAAAACAAGATAGCAAATTTCAGACTTCACAGATAGAAAAGAAAATAATCAGTTCAGAATATGAAAATATACTTACTTTAGTACAGCATAGTAGTTTGTTGACCATAAAAGATGTGGCAATGTAAAATAATACCACACATAAAACTGATAATGCAATGATCGAGCAAAAACTATGCCAACAAAATTTGAAGTAAATAATACAAACATAAAATCTATAAAAATGTTAAGCTAAACAATTTTATGCAGAATAAAGATACGACAATAATGTAAACATTACCAAATAATTTTCCCTTCAAACTATAATACTGAGAGAGCTCTAAATATACTACAATAACACAATATGAACTGATAAATAATATTAGTTATTTTCTATATTATAGGTAATATTTACATAATATTTTAAAATTTTTATAGTTATACACAACTAAGAAATACAAAACAAAATTTATTCAATTTAAAAATATAAATATTTCATTGAAAATTGGAATTGGAAATTCAGAAAAAGTAAACGGAAGATATTTTACATTGAATTAATTTAACAAATGAATAAGTGAATATTGACTGAAGATCAGTTAGAAAAAAATTACATATTTTAGTTTTAAATAAAAATAAAATATTTACATTTACAAAGAAAAAATGTAAATACAAGTTTGTACATTGTCCAAAAATAAATAAAAAAAGAACATAATGAATATGTATATATTAGCATTATGCAGTTTCAATAGAATAATTTTGATTGATAAAAATTTATAATAGTGGATATTATCTGTGCAGCTAACCCTTAAATAGTTTCAGTAGATACTGGATTATAGAGATGGATGTTCCCTCTCCAAAACTTGTTTAAAAAAGAATACAAAATATTTTAAGGATGCTCCCACATCAGAATAGTTCTTATTCATTTGTGTTATACTTAGTTTTGTGTACGGTGAACAATGACATACTTGTAAAACAGTGCTCTGCAGAATAGAAAACACCAGGTTCTATTTAAACTCCTGCTCAGCAATGTTCTCAATAGTATTACAAAACTAGCTTGGGAGTTTTAAAAACTACCTATTGTTTTACATGAAAACAGAATAACTTTTTATATGCATATATAGATATTATCTGAAGTCCTTTTACTAGAAAAAAAGAGAAAACCCTAGCAACAATAGTCAACTAGAGTATTGTTAGACTAACAACTAGATAGAATTAAAGTATGTGTTTTGTAATAATCTTTAACATAATGATTTTTCCAAGATCTATAAGATTGACTATCATCATCAAGAATCTCAAACAAGATATATTTTCTCATGATCCTATTTTTATACATAACTGAGAAATTTTCATAAAGAGGAGTTTTTGAGAAGGTCAGAATTTCCCTAAATTTTCAAAGTAACAATGCTTGCTGATTCCAATGCTTCTACATAGTAGAAATGCACTATAATTCACTTTCCAAATAGTTTATCATATGCCACATAAAATAGATATATATTAAAAATAAAATAGTTATGTTGAAAGAGGAATTTGTACATTTTGAAATGAATGATCCAATAGATTTGCTAAGTATATTGATACCTATCAAAAACGTATTCTTACAAAAAAACTTTAAGATTCTTCATTATAAAATTAACAAAAAATAATGAAATTTTTACTACATTTTTATAACTGAATAGTTGAATAAAGATAAAAATCCTTTCTCTAACTTTCCCAAAAGCAGGCATCAAAAATGGTATTAACACACAAAAATTAAAATATTGAAAATATCCTTTATGAAATAAAATACTAAACTGATAATATATGTATTGTAATGATGTAAGTAGGAACTGAATTAAAAAATCTATAAAAAAAATAGTGAAGAATATAACACTTACAACTAAAAGTAGGTTTTAATTCTTACATATAAGATTTATACAATAAATAAGAAGGAAAATACTCAAATATTTATTTAAATATAGTTCAATATTATACTCACCAATTGCAATAATGAGTATAAATTTTGATTATTTAATAAAGAGTAATAACATCTCATTATTTACAAATAACATTTTATAAATCGAGCAATTTATAAAAAAATATTAAAAGCTATATCATAGGAAAAAGGATTTGGATTAAGTTCATTTTCATTAAAGAAAGATAATTATACAGTTAAAATAATCTAAAATCTCTAACAATCTTAAACCTAATGTCAAAATAGGTAAATATTTTTGCCATTAATTTCTTTAAGAAAGTTTTATCAATAACTTATCATTAAAATCTGGTATCTTGAACATTTCATTATCTCACAATATTTTCGCCTGTTTGAAATTTCAACTATTTGGTATATAAAAAATTTTCAGAGCTTCTCTGAAATTTAACAGCTAGGCTTTAGTTATATATTTAAATTATTAGAATATGGTAAAAGTAAGTATTCGTAAAAAATGAAATTTAACTTTAAAATAAAATACAAAAATCTACACATATACAATATATTATATTATGAAATCTATACAAAAATTCAATGGAAATTAAGAAAACTTATATATATATATGTGTGTGTGTGTGTGTGTGTGTGTGTGTGTGCGCGCGTGCGCGTGTGTGTGTGTAAAATATTAATATGCTAAATCTAAACATTGATAAAAATAGGTACTTTTTGGATTTTTAGCATTAGATTTAAGAAACTCAGTTCACACAAAGTTAACACAGTGAAATGTGTTAACCAAAAACATTTAGATACTCTTCTATAACTCAAAATAAATAACAAAATATAAAAAAACTAAAAATTTTATTTATAGGTATTCCTTTTAGAGATATTTTGAAGAATAAGACTCTCTAAATCAACAATATATTAAAGAATTTTACAAAATTTTGATTGACATAATTGCAATCCCTTGTCACTAATATTTAGTTATTAAAAGAGTTAAGATTGTTTCATATAATGATAATTTTAACAAATTTGTCTCTGAAAATGCATTTTTGACAATTCTGCATATAATCATTCAGATAAATATTACATTATAAGGGATGATTAATTAGTACTCTAACAAATATATGCTAACATTGAAAACTATTACAAAAAAATTCAACTTTTCAATAACAAATATTACCAATTACTACAAGATTTGGAATTTTAACTAAATCAAGTAATTAAAATGTGACTGAATTATTCAAAAATAATAGATTTCTTCTATTTTTGTGAAGGATTCCAAAAATAATTTTTCATGAATAAATAAATAAATTACTTTGAAATTTAAATGTTGTTTATTTATTCAGCAACATAAACTTCATTAGAAAAGCAACTTTATATTTACAAAAAATCATTTCAAAAATTATACAATAACACATATATCAATTTCATGATCCATTAATAAATTTTTCTTTCACATCAAAGTTACATATAACTAATATCAATCTGATTCACATAGATGTTTAAATATACGTAAACTATTACTTTCTCAATTTTTCATTAATTAAAGGATACTATCGATGGGTAAATAAATATCTTCTTTCATAGAAAGTGCTCCAAGACCAAAACTCCTGATAAGAAAAGGAAAGTTAAATATGTTAATTAGAATACAAAATACAATCCAGAAATAAAAAAATCACTTAATTTTTCTATGCTTACAAGATCTAAGCTTCTGATATAAAATATTTGAATCATTTTTAAATAATCGAATAATAAAATATTTTTGTATTTACAGTTTAAATGCACACTAAATATTTTCTTTATAGACAAAAATTACAATGGTATTACATTTATAAATAAATTGTTTATAGTAAACAAATTAAGATGCTTTTAATAAAATTTAAGTACTTAAATAATAAAAATTTTAAAAGTGAAAAAAAAAAAAACAGTAGTTTTTCTTTCTCTAAAACTTTTTTCTAATTTTGATATATGCTTTGATAGAAATTTAACTTTACAGATGAAATTTTTAATTTCTTTTTAGAATGTAAATAGAATTTTTGTCAGAATATAGATAGGAGTTCTATTATATGATACATAGTTTGGATAATAAATATCATTTGAAATAAACAATGCTAATACTTTTTTAGTTAATATCAAAAAAGTATTCCAACTTCAAATTATTACTTTAAAAATATATTATTGCAGTTATTAAAAATGCATTATAAAAAGATATTAAATATAAACAAATTGCAAAATCTTACTATAATGAAAAGGAACATATACTACAATAATTGCTTTTTTATGAATGTGCAGAAAATAAAAATAATAGCATCGCACAAACACATGTATATAATATTCAAAATAAATCATACAATGAATACAGAAATTAAGAATTACAAAAGATATTTAAAAATACTTCTAAATGCTTTATATATTAAAACGCTATTTATATATATTAATTCATAATAACTGTAATATCAAATTTTATAGAGAAATTTCCCACTGTTATAATTTACTATATTTGTAATTTTTAAAAGTCATAAAATGATGAAAATCTAAAGGAAAAATGTAACACAGAGTAAATACAGGTGGTTAGCAAAATAATGAAAACACCTTATTTTTATATTAGTATTATGTATGTACTGATGTATGAGCCTTTGTATGATGCAAGAATCTTTGGCATGTAATACAGCTGGAATTCGCCTAAGAATCGATTCATGAAAGAGAAGAATAGTGCTTAGAGGAATATTATATAATTCATGGAACTTTTGTGAAAGTTCTGTGAGATGTTGATGCAGCATATCGATTCCATATTGGAAGCTTCAAAATGGACAATAACATTTTAATTATATTCAGATTGGGTGACTGTGTGCGACAAAGAATATTTTTAACTTCATCCTCTTATTCATCAAACTATGGTTGGACAAGTCCTGCTTCATGAATAGGTCCTGCAAAATTCCATTTCCTGCAGAGAACAAAATTTGCATCATAGAATGGACTTGGTCAGCTAAAATTTATTTATATTTCTTCCCAGTGATCCTTCCTTTCGAGGTACAATTGGTCCAGCAGAAAACTATGACACGACTGCCTATACCATGACAGATCGAGCTCCATGCCTGACAGCTGGAAGGAGATAATCATATGAGTGTGTCCTTCAAATGTGCACCCATCTTGTTGCAAAAAGAGGTGTCACAGAATTTGTCAGACCATATAACTTTTTTCCACTTATCAACTGATCAAATTTTTTGAGTGTGACACATAGTAGATGACATTTGGAATTAACATATGCTACAAGTAGCTAGGAAATTGTTGTTCTGCCATAACTGTATAGCGTACTATTTATAAAAATGTTTTATTTGATCATTAACACTGGAGAATCTGGATAGTGATTAGCTTTGTGCTCATTTTTAAAGCAGTAGTTCACTTTTTAGACATTACAATCCATTTCAACACTCATTGGTCTCTTTTCACTGAGCTTCTCTTCCTGCCCACTATTTTGCTTTCATGAGCTTGTCTTGCCATCTTGTGAATAGGCTGTTCATAACTTTAGAAGTGTACCTCTAGAAACATAAAGTTGAGATGCATCAGTCACATTTGATCCAGCTAGACAACTCATACAATTTGGTTTTTGCAAATCTGAAAAGTCCAACATTTTACATATTTGAAAAAGTTCAAGATGTACAGAACCTCAATAAGGATATCACATACTACCATAATATATACATTTCTAATTATAAAAAAAAAACTGGTTGCCATAACTGTTACAAAGCACATTCAAAAATTCCAATTCACAGGTATTACAACCCCTGTATGTTCTAATTTAGATAACTTTTCAAAATGTTATTTATTTCAAAAGCTTTTAATAGATGGAAAAAGGCAAATGACTTTCATAACCATTACTTTTATGACTTATTCACAAAGTATTAAAAAATATTTTTATGACCATTAAATAATGAAAGATAAAATTTTCAGTTTAACTTTATTTAGCACTTGATAGTTAAACTACAAAATATCTAACAAAAATTTTTAAAAAAAATTACTAGTTAAGTTATATAAAAAATTTGAATGAATTATGATGGATAAAATATAAATCTACTTATCATGAATCTTTAGGTATAAAAGTAAATAAAATCTAACATTTTCCTAACAGATAAGAATTGGAGAAGTATACTTTCATTTATAAATATTTAATCCAGTTTTCTGATTTTTATTAACCATGAAATAGTTGTATTGTTTATTCTGCAGTTTCATTGTTACATAACATTAATTTAACTGTGAGCTTATTAATCAATCATGACACATAAGGGAGAAACCTCACTAACTACTTATTTTTATGAAAAGTTTTCACACTAAAACCATAAAAAAATAAGGTTTCAATATAGTTATATGAAAATAAAGTCAATATTTTAAATATGCGTTTTCAATGTAAAATAAATTAACTTATCATGCCATTGGCTTGTTGCTTTATAGTCACTTATTTCATGCTAGGATTAATTAAATCAATATTTAGGGTAGAAAGTGGATTACAAAGCAGTATAAATATTTACATGCAAGATAAGAAGAGTCAAACTATTGAATGAGAGTTGAAGACTGTCCACTTAAATACTATTTTGATTAGCATGTATTGGAGTAAAATTTTAACTTGCAAATACGAATTCACCTCACTGAATATATATTTCAACAAATGTATATAATTCTTGTTCAATATTTAGTGATATGTGTATATAATAGGTGATAAATAAGAACAATATTATGATGCAACAATCTCAACAGTGAATCACAGCTTGCATTAAGCAAATAATGTCTCAAAAAATAAAACAAATTTGTACCTGAACCAATGCAAGGATTTCCTGACAAATTATATAATTTTTTAACATTTCTGGGTAGACGATAGCATGCTAAAAATTAGAAGATAATGAAGAATGAATAAGTGAATTCAAAAAAATTATTTCCATCGTTAATTTTGAATGGGAAGAATAATAAAAAAATTTTTTTCTTAAAGTTACTAAAAAATACTAAGCATTTATGTTACGATAAAATTACTTATATACCAGCATAAAATGAAGAACGAATGATAAAATGTAAATATAGTTTGATTTATAAAAATAATAGTATGTCATTTAGTGGTTAAGAACTATTCAAGTAATACTTTTCAAATAATAAAAAAACTAAATACACTTACTTTGCCCATTTATAAGCAAAAACAGCAAGTATGACTAGATGAATAAGTAAAAGAGGAACAAAGAAATAAGCACTGATGAATATATGCTCAGGTACGAAACGCCAATTTACTGTCCAAACATGTAAAAAGACTCTCCCCAAATCAAATGAACGTGATATATAACTTACTGGATTGGTAAGTAAAAATGGAAGACCGATTATAAGCTGCAAAAATAAAGTTATATTAATGAAATAGGACATAATTACTTCATTTTTTTAAGAGCATGATAAATGATATATTCACAGATCATGAACAAAGTTTAGGTAGACATAAATAACAAATTAAATGAAGTATATTTTCTAAACACTAAATTGTATTTTAAGTAACAGTAAGGCGAAATGTGTCAAAATTAAATGTAATCTAATAACATTTATACACATCTAGAATCTTTATATAAATAAGAAATATCTGTTTTTTTTAAACAAAATAAAAAAATTAGGAAATAAATTAACACCAAATACAGGAATGTTAAAAAACTTAGAAAATAATAATGACAGTGATTTTAATATCCTAATTATTTTTTCCTTTTCTTAACTAAAAATAATTTTAATAATAGTTTAAAAGAATAATCAGTTATACAACATGCAAAAAACGTATACCTTAAAATAAACGGATATCACTTTTTTACGAGAATATTATATATATTTAGTATTCTATATATAAAGTATATTTAGAATCATAATGTTTCAATACCATCAATATTTATAATAAAAACATAGTACTCACAATTTATATATATATATTTGATGTATTTGCAATTTTAACATTTTAATTTAAACAGTTTTTTTTTTTTTTTTTTTTTTTTTTTAATTTTTTTAGAAATGATTACAATTTTAGTTCAATTTAATTTGATAAAAGGAATATAATAAGATTTGGTATTCATACTAATCTTTCTTGATAAATGTATTTCATTGCTAGATTCGTAACCAAGAAATTAAGTGCTAGATTTCCATTCAAGAAACAAACAATTGGAATTATGTCATGCATTAAATTGTATTTATTAAATTAATCAAACTGACCTCTCTCTGCACAGTATCATGTTCAATAATTGTAGTATTGAAACTAAAAACATTTACATGTAGAAAATCTCATAAATGTTAATTGATATAGATATCAGAATAAGAACATTAAAAGAAGATATAAATAAATGAGTACATCTAGTCATATTGAATGGTTCACTAACCTGAGTGATACCACATATGAAAATGTACTTTATTGTATTCCATAATCCCACAGAGTGCAATAAGATAAACAAAAGGCCTGGTGCAAATAGTAAAATATTCATCTTGATAGAAACAGCAATACTGAAATGGAAATATTTTAAATTAGTAAAATAAAAAAGTAAATGATTGATAATAAAATTATCTAAATAAAATATAATTTCAAGACAAAAATTGTAAAATGAACTTCAATTAATAAATAGTTAGAACTCAACAAACTTTTAGTAATGAGACATTTCACAGTTTTACAATTTCTCCTTTTATTTATTTGCTTTTATGCCATTATGTTTTTAATTGCATTTTAAAATTAGAAGTAAATGAAGGACTTTCATTTTGTGGTTAAAAAATACTTGTATTTTTAGTTCAAATTTAAAATGTTCTAAATAAAAATTTGACAATGACTATAAAATTATAGCAGTTTAATAAGGTAAGCAATATATTAAGCTGAATACAAGTTATTTCCAGTGAACAAGAAGAAAAACAATTGTATTTTAAGTGATCAAATTTCCAACAAATTTATTCATTTTTTAATTAAGCAGTTATTTTCTATGTGCAAATTTTAAGAAATTTAGATATTCAGAAAATTAGATATTAAATTTTATTTATATAAAATTTAATTTTATTTATTTAAATTTTATTTATATAAAATTTAGATATAAAATTTTAAGAAAATTAGATATTCATTCAAATTAATAAGAAGAATTCACATAAATTAAAAAACGTACATACATGGTATATCAATAAATAATCCTTTTTTTGGACACAAAGCTTGTGCAAAAAAGACAATTTAAAGTGTACTTAAAAGGACTTCAATCCCCTCCATGGCAAGTGGGAAATGAACAGAAAATTACAGTACTAACCTTAACCCCTTACCTACCAAAGAAAACTTACGAGATTCGCTCCCCAGTGCCATCGATTTTCACACAGGCTCACGCAGTTATGCGGTGTATCAGTGTAAAAGAAGAGGCACACTTTCCATTCTAATTGTTTACCTTCACAAAAAAAAACAATGGAAGTGAAAGAATAAAAAATTACGAACTACTCGAAAGCAAACACAAATAATAACTGCAATATATGGAACAAAAGCAACAGTTTCCCCCGTTCCAAGAAATATTCCTCTCTCCAAATCACCCCCTCTTTGAAATAGATGTAACATCATCACAACAGAACTTTTAAACAATGTCAAAGATATTCTATTGCATTCAAAAGCCATGGGTCTAGCTTTACTGATAGTAGAGCATTGCAAAGAAGCGTATTTCCGAAAGCCGTATATATACGCCCGGGGCAGTCAACACATCAGCTTAGCATGGCCTATATATACACCCGCAGCAGGCAAGGGGTTAAGATGTGTAATAAATGTTATTTCAACTACTAGAATATATAAGAAATTCAAGTAAAATATCAGAAAAAAGTCTGATTATCATTAGGAATAACAACAGAATTGACGATATTAATTTAATTGCTCAATTTTTAACTTAAAAGAGGACATGTATTACTCATAGATGACCTATTTAAAAAACAAATTTCATAATCTGCAAAACATTTGTGATATATTTTTTTGAAACAATCAGAATGTTTTTTTTTTTTCTATTGAAGTAGATAATAAAATAAGTATTATAAATATCTTTTATGATCAAAATTTAACATTTTGAGTATATGAACTATCAATATTTGATTCTTTGGAAGAAGAACTTAATAACAATAAATGTATAAATTAAGAGAGTTGTTTGTAAACACATTATAATAAAGTTTTCAAAACCCTTCTAAAAATATGTTTAGGCACTTATAGTCACTACAATTTTGAATTGGAAATTCTTTTTAACTCCTACAATAAATTAATTTTGGATCAAGATGACTTCACGAGGAAAATATATGTAAGGTTTTAAATGAGTTTCACTTGCAACATATTTTTTAAACAGTAGAGTTAGTTCGGAGAAATATATATTACAAAGAGAGCAGAGAAATAGGCAGGAACAAACTATAAAAGGCTATAATACAAATTAAATACCAATGAAACAGAATTTACTATAAATACCTGTTCAGAATATTTCGCTATTTATTAATATTAAATTTATTTGTTAATACAAAATTAAAATCTTAACACAAAAATGTTAATCATGTTGCAAAAATTATGAATTTCAGTTATTAAGAATCAGGATGCAAAAGAAAGTACAAAAAGACAAAATAGTTAGGCTGGCAAAAATAGTACATTCAGACACAATGAATGCCCAGTTTTTGATTTTAATCAAAATAATTGGAAAATAACAACATATTATTTAATATGTTGATAGAAATATTGACACTAAAACTTATTTTAATAAAGTAAAGTAAATTAAGCCTTCTATTTAAAAAAAAAAAAAATGGTGCAAATAATGATTTAAAAAAAAACTTATACATAGTCCTATTATGAAACTTTCATAATACCCCATATATATATTTAAAAAAACTATTACATTTCAATAATCATATCCTACAGACAATATTAGTTTACAAAAGAAAAAAATTCAAAAAGGAACAGATTTAGTGTTTTTGCTACCCAGCAATAATTTTTTTTGCCTACAAGGATTAATTAGACTTGGATCTACAGCTTAAAGTCAAGCTAAAATCAAGCACTACAAACATCCAAGATTAAGGCATAATTTGAGTCCAGAAACTTATTGATCCAAATATCTGAGAGCTATTTACATAGATATTAGCTAGTATAATATCGAACAGGATTGATGATTTAATGTATTGATGGCTGTAAATTAAATACTTTTGAATTGTATCGTTTCAAACAAAAACAAGCAAGATTTGATTTCATTATTATAAAATTTAAACAAAGCTAATACTGATGACTAGATATTTCAAGAAAGAAAAAAACATGCAGTCATTTTTATAAATTCTTTTCATGGAAAACTAATGTAAGGACTCCTTTCTTTAAAAAATCTATTGATATTAAAAACGAAAAGATTAATTTTATAATGAAAATTAAATCACTTGATAAACTTTGATATTTTACTCATTAATTTACATATTCAAATCAATTTAGTTGAGATAATTTACTCATTATCCCAACTAAGACATGGATCTATTGATGATTGTATTATATGTACATACAGCCTAACTTAAAAGAATAAAAGGCATTAGAATCTATTGTCTAAAAGATGCACTGTGGCTGATAATTTTTTCATGAAATTTGTTTCTGTTCCTTTCCTATACAAATCAGTTTTTAAAAAATTTTCTAATGTAAATTTACAGATAAAGTGAACTCTCATTTTTTTAATAAATTCTATTTTAATAAAGACATTTTGCTGCAGTTACTAAATAACATTTTACTTCAGTTAAGATGTACAAAAGTGAACAATGACCAACTAGTGCAACATGTCTTTTACCGTCCCCCATTGGGTATTTCCATGAATGAAAGAATACCAATCCTAAGTCAGATGTAAGGCTGAGTGCTCAGAGAAATTAGATATGAA
>JAPDSC010089700.1:0-11483 GCA_026290005.1 Latrodectus geometricus | reverse complement strand
AAAAAAAAATAGAAGACGGAAAGATTTCCAGTTAATCAGAAAGAACGAGGAACACGGGCAACTAGAAAATAAACTAGATAATTCTCCTTACATGATGAAGCAAACTTTATAATATCAGTTTTCTATTTGCCGTGCTCGTCGGAGTGTTACGGCCCCCGACGTGAAAGAAAAGGGGATAATATCTTTATTGTACTTACACACATAGGAAATCAATTCCCCCCTTCAGATCTTGAGGTAAAAATGAAAAACCCACTTTTTGAAAAATTGGGATTCGAGGGCCTAGGCAAAGAGAAATATCGAAGATGTCATGCCATTATCTCGCGCTCTCTGCAGCATTTGATTCGAGAAATGATGACGCAGACGATAAAACTAAGGGGGGTAATGTTTCCGCCTTGATTAATTGTTTGGTAAACCGGGATAAGAATCGATTTTGATCAGTTTTATTCGAAAATATTTTGGTTTCGTAATGCTAAATTATCATTTTAAATTTCCGTAGCGAGTTACGTTCGAGTTGTTGAAGTATTTGCAAACGATGTCAAGTAAACTATTATTTTAACTAATGGTGACTTAAGTTATTTAGATCCGTTAGTTCATAACGGAAAAGTATGCAGATCAAAATAGTTCAAGTGGAAAATAGGATCATTAAAAACAAATGATTTGCATTTATAATAATAATCCGAATCCGAAATGCATTTGTCTCTAAAAGGCATTTCATTCTTTTGGAGGATTGAATAATTTTAATGATTATGGAATTTTAAAATTAATTGAATTTAACTTATTTATATTATTTATTTGTGCAATTTCTACACAAATAAAATCTATTTAAAATTTTAACTAAATAAATTTATGTAAGTTGTACACATTTTTTCATACAAATATTACAAAGACCATTTCTATGATTACATGCAAAGATAATCCTATTAAATTTAAAATAATTAATTCAATTTTAATAAATTTTAAAAAGTAATAAATTATTAAAACTTTAAACATTTTGGAATAGCACATTATAATATTAGGTTGGGGAAAAAGAAATCCATTATTTTTACGAAAACTTTATGTAACTTCTTTTGGATTCACTTTGTAAAAAGGTTTAAAACAGCCCTTCATGTAGATTTTTAGGTCTTGCGCGTTACGACTGCTGACATGCGGTTAACTTCCATCGTTTTTGATATTTTATAGACATTTTCAACGATGCTGTATCCACATGCGAGGTGCATCTCTAACATCAAAAATACCCGAACGGAATCGACGAAACAAAAATTGTACATAACTGGCTGTTACAGTCTTATATAGGCCGATAAACACCTTTTACAATTTTAGCCACCCGGGTATCTTTTTCGCCGTTACAAGAGAAAACGAAAATGTATCGAATTTTCTGTTTGTTATCTTCCATTTTTAAAACCTTGCACTCGTAACTGAATTAATCAAACAGAAAACCGCAAGAGGATATTTTAGCGTCAAATGTCACCTTTCCAACGAGCATAAATCTGAAATTGTTGGATAGATACCTCACGAAAGAGATATCGATCACTACCGAAGTCTACCGAAAAATAATGGATTACTTTTTCCCCAAACTAATATCAAATAATATTTCAAAAAACCTCTTTGCAAAAACATGCAGTTGGCAAGCACATTAATATTTTTTAAATAATTTACAGTTATTTCTTATAAAAAACAATTATGAAGTAATTTAAAGATTAGGGATAAAAATAATTATATATAAATAGCATAACTTAGGCATATGAAACGTTTACTAGTGTCTACAATGATATTTTACTATTATTTAAATGATGTAGCAATTTTAAGACATTTTAATATTATTTGCAATTTTCAATTTTAATAGTAGAATGATTTGAAAACAAAATTTTCCATAGTACTTCGTTTGTGTTGTAAAATAATTAATCTGCACAATTAATGTAATAAATATGTACAATTTATGTGACTGTGTATATGTGTGTGTGGAACAAATTAATTAAACAGTAAAAGATAAATTGTTAATTCTTCGCAAAATACAATGAGTTATTGGCCGTTGTGTTCTTTGTTTTTACAGTAAAATAATCTAACTTGAAGAGTAAGTAAAATTTGCAAAATAATTAAATTTCTCAAATATTCTTATAGGATTTTAATGTTGCTTCAAAACTAATGCTCAAGAAACTCAATTTTTAGATCTTTTAAATTTAATTATAATAAACCAAAATCACATTGCGAAACATATTCCGCCAGTTCTATTTTAAGTTTTTATTCTCCAATATAATAAATGCTTCTGTAAATTTTTATGTAAATGATGGTAGTAAGTTTCCTATAAGTAGATAGATTGATAAATGTATCACTTGCAACATTCAGTGATTTAAATTAAGGTTTAGAGGTGACTAATGAGTTTTGATTGATTATGATTATAAAAAGTGACTGTTATAATTTTAAGAATTTCATTTGCTTTGCGATAAATAATTACTATGCTTTTTCGTATTAGCAAATAAACATATTTCCTGATTATAGGAATTCAACATTTTATATCGAACAGAAATTTTCTTTAAATGATATCCTAGACTAAGGCAATTAATTGAAATTTTCAATAAAAAACATTTTATTATTAGTTTTTAACTTTTCCTTTCAATTTAAAAAATTTTTTATGCGTATTTTAGTTTGAACTTTTGTGCACTTGCATTAAGATGGTTTCATTATTAAAAATGCTTATTCTACATTCACTTTATAATAGAAATAAATGAAAGAGGACATTTTTTGTTTTAATAAAAGAAAATAAAAAAATATTCTGAAAGGAAAGTGCAGTTTCTGAAGTTATCCAAAATATTGTATATTCTAATCATTAAATTAATTTGAATAATTTAATTTTCAATGAAAATTCTACAAAAATACTTAACAATGGCAATAAGGTAATTAATAAGTTAGATTATTTTAATCTACCTAACTACAATAAGGTAGATTAATTTAATCTACCTCATTGTAATAACTCATGAATAAAATTTTTTTATCAGTGAAATTTTAATTAAAATTTAAAATTACATTAAACTCAAAACTCTGCATCATATTCTCAAAACTAAATTAAATTCTATTATAATATATTACTTTCACTATATAATAAAAGCAATCGATGCAAAAGTAAATTCAATAAATTTGTGATAAAATCAAATATACTGTTTCTTGTAATTGGACATTAAGCTCACACACAAAACAAAGCTTCATGTGAACACTGAATACAATATTCAAGAAGAAATTATTTTTACCTCGTAAATTTATTGTTTGAATACTAAAAAATGTGATA
Organism: Latrodectus geometricus; assembly: GCA_026290005.1. Lineage (NCBI taxonomy): Eukaryota > Metazoa > Arthropoda > Arachnida > Araneae > Theridiidae > Latrodectus > Latrodectus geometricus. The sequence goes on along the minus strand of JAPDSC010089700.1, from coordinate 8,203 downwards.
TTGAGAATTGTTCGGGATGAACCTTAAAAACCTATTTAAAGTTTTTTCCTTAACATTTAATGTTAGCTAATTTCTTCATATTACAAATGCTCGTTTAGAAATTACACAATAATTTCAAGAACACGTCAATATTTTTCACTTCGTAAATTTCCTTTGTTGGAATGCTAAACAACAGAATATTAAGAGTTGCTCGATAAGCCTTAAAATGTTATTTAAAGTTTTTCGTTTACCATATAAAATTATCTAATTTCTATATATTACAAATGTTCGCTTGAAAATTACACAAAAACTTCAAGAACAAATAATCAAGAACAAGTAAATTTTTTCACTTTGTAAATTTTGTTTGTTTGAATGCTAAGCAAACAAACTTTATCAAAATTATTAAAAGATATTGAGAGTTGTTCGGGATAAGCCTTGAAATGTTATTAAAATTATTTCTTTAACCGTTTAAAATTATCTAATTTCTATATATTACAAATGCTCGTTTGGAAACTACACAAGAATTTCAAGAACAAATAATTAAGGACAAGAAAATATTTTCGCTTCGTAAATTTTGTTTGTTGAACGATATAAACAAAATCATACTTAAATTTTCTCTATAATCCTTAAAATGTTATTTAAAATTATTTCATTAACCATTTAAAGTTCTCTAATATATATATATATATATATATATATATATATACACTAAATGCTCATTTAGAAATTACACAACAATTTCAAGAACAAGTAAATTTTTTCGCCTCATAAACTTGCTGTGCTTGAATGGTAAACAATAGGATATTAAGAGTTTCTCGATAAGCCTTAAAATGTTATTTAAAGTTCATTCCTTAACCATTTAAAGTTATCTAATTTCTATATATTACAAATGCTCGTTTAGGAATTACACAACTATTTCAAGAACAAGTAATCGTTTTGCAAGATCTCGCCATTTCGACGACTTGAATGGTCTAACAATATCCTTTTCCTTATAGTTTTTTCATAGATAAAACTCAACACTATTATGTTTTACAGTAAATAGGTCTGCGCGAGTTCTACTTGTTCTTTGTTTGTTACAACAAGGGCGCAAATAAAAATAACGGAATCGAATTCAATAATCCAAGCGAAATAGTTTTCCCTGCAATGTCAATTGCGTTTACAAAGGAAACTGCCACCTCCAATGTCTTTGGGTGGATACGCTCGTCATTTTCACTAAGAACCTTTATTTCAGATAAAAGTTACTTTTCTGTTTCTTATCGAACACTTCAGAGAGGGAAACTAATGAAAATCCGGAGGCCATAATGAACCCTGATAGCATTTGCAGCTATTCCCTCCGCCCTCTAGTGTTCACTTCTATAATTCTTTATTTGGAGTTAATCTCGTTGTTCGAAAAGTATTCGAAACTGGCCAGATATTCGATTTAAAATATGATAAGAATGTATATAGAAATGACAGACAATTAATTGAATTTATTGACAATTTATTTAATAACACAGATTGTCATTACATTTTATTATTACAGTTATCATGTCAGTTTTAACATTTAAGAAAAATTAAAATTGATAACTGAAACTGAACTGGATTGAACAAACAGGAAATCAACTGAACAAAAATTGAAATGAATTTTGTTAATGAAAACTACAATTACTTTTCTTAAAATATTGTCTCCTTAAAAGAAAAATCACTTAAAAGTGAGGAGTTTTATTCTCATTTTAACTGTGATAGATTTGCCGCCCAACCTGTCTAGTGGATAGCGTAACTGACTATGAATGGGGAGGACCTGTGTTCGAATCCCGATTCGGATATGGATGTACTTTCTCTTTCTCTCTCTGTGTGTTTCTTGTCCTTTCTTCAGACTATGGATGAATGTAGCCCATCCTGTAAGCAAGTTTGTGGCGTGGGCGATGCTACTCGTACCTTCGTGACTTGGTTCACAGGTGCCCACTGGGTAACGATAAAATGAGTAGCAGTTTCCGGCCTTGTTGCAGCAGATGGGATAATGTACTTACTTGGTCAAGGGTGCCCGCCATTAGAAATAAAAAAAACTGTGATAGAATATTATTGTAAGCATGAATTTTATGAAAAATCGTACTCTTAAGGATATTTGTTTTAAATTACCTCTCTCGTGTTTTCATATTCAATATGTTGCTGTCAATTGTATTTTATCTGGAAACATCTCGACTTGAAACTTATCAAGGATAGAATTTCAAGATGGAAATAAGAAGGATATGATTAGAATAATAAACTAAAACTGGTAATAACTGATAAGGAAAAATAAAAAATAAGCACTGGGATAAATTGGGGCTTTTTAAAATATAAAAAAAGTTTGTTTCATTTTTATCTTGTCTATGGTTGGTCATGGGAAAACTTATTCAACGGTAGACTACTATTTTCTAAATATAAAAGATCAACCCTAATAAAAACCTATATAAAACATGAATGTAAAAAAAATATAAAACTTTGCGCTGATAAATAGGTTGATCATTATTGAAAAATTTGCCAAGCAATTTAACAGTGTTGATGCAGACAAGATTATTTCAATTGTCTTTAAATATTTGTTTTTCATGGTGGCGTTTTTCATTCTCGTCTATATAGATTCAATCAAAATCTTATTAATTTTTAAAACAAGGATTCATGGAAATAAAAACTTGGCATTAAACAACGCAATAAAAATTTGGCATTTTAGAATAATAATTTGCCTGATAAACAATATTCATATTTGTCAGTAATGAATTATCATGCATTCATGATATAAATGTTAAGTGATTTCATATTTTGTCTCAAATCATGCTAATAAATTATCACTATACAAATATCTCACCAGTTTATCAATTTATTAACAAAGACATGGTTTCAATTATTGTTACTTATGTCAGTCTGGACTTTTTCTACCGAAAAACAACTTTAGCTCTCATATCATTCTGAATACTTATGTTACAACAGTTGATAAATAAAATTCTAACAGGAGTTAATGTTTTCCAATTTGTTCTAGAACATTCTTAGTATCTTATATGTTTGTATGTGCATGCTTTACGCTTGGGTGACGCTTCTGTAGCTTATAAAATACGCCTACTTCATTCTTATAAGCAATGCTGTATTTACTAAATATTGTTTATTGATATATTATCAATTTCATTTCCAGTTTATAAATGTTCTCTTTTGCTTTTAAGAATGAATATTTGCATTTCCATAGTTTAAGATTTTAACTTTGTATATTTTTAGTAAATACGCTTTTGTACTTTATGAGCTGCTTAACTTTATCTGTGTTTTGATTATTCACACATATAATTCTGTAATATTTGTTATAATTCCAACTTTTCTTTGCTCTTTCTATATACATATCGAATATTACAATATATACACACAAATCACAGAAATTTTCTGAAATTTTAATCGCATTGACACTTTCTTACTATAACAATCTATGCATCAGTAAAAGAAATCCATAACACACACCATTATATTAATAGTTATTTGCTGCACCTATTGAGTACTTTTTCATAATACTTGCAATAAGTATAGTTTTAATAAAACCTTCAAAAGAAAACTGTAAATATTTTATGATCAATAAATAAAAATAATTAGTTTTTTTAAGAAATGAGCATTGTAAATAAATATTCAAATATAACATGTTTTAACATTGCTAGGGTATTTCGCTTGATTCAATACACCTAAAATAACTATCATATGATTTTATCGAGTAACAAGAAACCATGCATTATTTATCAAAGTTAAGATGGCTTACTCGAAAATAAGTAAAAGTAAAAGAACTGAAGTTATTTGAGTATGCTTCTACGTATACAGATACGTGAATCGAAAGAGAAACGCATCAAACTCTTTTGCAGTATCCTTTATTTTTTTTAAACTTTCTGAATTTCCCCCTGAAGCCATTGTTCTTCACAGAAATAAGAACATTCTTATAAAAAGCTATTTCGCGCAAAAAAAATAAAAAGAAAAAAAAATACAAAAACAAAAACGAAGACAATAAAAGTTGTTCTTCAACCTCTTGGAATCCCTGTGAAAAAAAAAAAGTATAGCCGGCAACTTTCAATTCTCCTATTGCCTCGTCTTCCTTTTTGTTCATAGATACAGTTGCATGCAGTTCTACCCCTTATTCTAGTTTTCAGCGTGGAACTTATCCTTCGTAACTTAAGGCTATTGGAAATGAGAGTTGACAGTTAAATCACAAGAAAAATTGTTTGTTTTTGGGGACGTTTGAAGCATTACACAATCGATTATGGGGAGGAGAGAGAAATTTCCTTCGGAAGGCACTATTTTCTATCATTCAATCAGATGGTTCGAGCATGTTCCACAAATCTCGAATTTCCTCGGTAACTATTTCCTTTCACCAGAATATCGAAAATGGTTAACGTCTTTGGAAAGAGATTCTGGAGATGTTTTTCAAGGAATAATTTGGAACAATTCACAACTGTAGTTGGAATTCACTTTTCAAATTTGCTCGATTCCATTTCTTACGGATAGCTGTTTCTTTCCAAACACAATTCTGAGATCAATCTACGTTTCAAAAAGATTCAAATATGTTGTAATAAATTCACATTAAAAGTCCATTTATTATTCTCAGAATTGTGAAAGTAGAAAATCATTAATGAAAAATTACTTTAGTTCTAACTTACTTAAAATTTAAGTTTGAAAAATTACTTCAATTTTACATTTTTTTTCAAGATACATTTATGGCTTTGTAAACATTTTTATACATAATGATAACGGTCTAAAATTTGAGAGAAATTCATGCTCGTGTTTTTATAATTTCGGCTTTTGTAAACTGAAATTGTATCTCCAATAGTTTAATCTGAGATTTATTTGGTTCTTTGGCAGGAAACATTGGTGATAATGTCTCAGGTTAATTGATATGGATACGAATGTTAAGTTTCTACTTTCTACTTACATATTCGGTATGAAAGTCTGAGAGGTTTTAATATATCTTCACTTATAAATCACAATTTCTCCCAAAACGTTACAAATCCTACAGTGCAACTATACTTAACAAATATACAATTAACTTCATTCATTGACACAGTATGATAATTTTGTCTCAATTTGTTCATACATACCTCAATTTGTTCATACTTATAACTCACAACTTCACCCAAAACGTTGCAAATCCTACCGTGCAACTGTGTTTAACAAATATACAATTAACTGCATTTATTGATACGGTATGCAAAATAATTTTGTCTCAATTTGTTCATACATATCTCAATTTGTTCATACTTATAACTCAAAACTTTATCCAAATCATTGCGAATCCTACCGTACAACTGTTTAAGAAATATACAATTAACTTCATTCATTTATACAGTATGGTAATTTTGTCACAATTTGTTCATACATATTTCGGTTATGAAATTCAAGATTTTTAAATATTTTAGTATTGTAATGGAAAAATATTACCTTAGGATACATAAAAAAGAGGCTTATATATTTGAAAAACATTAAAATATATAAGAATTATGACGTTTTGTGAAATTGATTCACAAGAGATTTGACTTTTCGGGATAAATATCAGTTAAAAAGAAATCCTGAAGAGATTGATTTCTAATCTTTTTTGGTAATCTAATATCCATTATTTTAACTAAGTACTTTAATTATTTATTGAGAATGTATTGGTTGATAAAGATGTATTATTTGTATAGTCAAAGCATTCTTTTAAAACTGCGAGTATTATTAGTATTGTATGAACTTTCGTGGTTCATCAACAGAGAGTTTTTCAAGGTTGCAGAGTTAATTGACGAGCCCTCTGACCATTAGTTTATCCATTTGTGAGATATACTTCCTCTTAGGGCGGGGATGTTTCTAGCGATTTGTAATCTATTATGAACATCCACACCCAAGTAAACAATTCCTAGAGGAAAAAGCATCCTGCGCAAAAATTAGTGTCTATAGAAAAACAAGCTAACCTACTAAACATCAAAAGAGTAGCATTGCTTAATATATCCTTAGAAAAAAGTCACATTAAATGTCATAACAAAATTTGAAATTCCCCTTAAATTAAATAATGTGTTGCCTTCTTTAAAAAAAGTTATTTACACTTTAAATTTATTTCTTCAAGTTTAAGATTGACATTTTAAAGTCGAGGAAAAGTTTTTCAACTCGAGAATATATTTTCTTTTAACATTTAACTGGTGTTCTACAAAAATTTTGATTTTTAAGGATAAAGTCCGTTTTAGTTTTCTATTAATTAAAAAAAAGTCAAGAAATTTCTTCTAAATTTTAATTATTTGACTCAAAACTAAATTTACGAAGAACGAAAAAAGCATTATGATTACATTAAAATTTTTGAATTATTTATTATAAATTAAAGGTTAAAAGATAAAATTGAGAAATTAAATTCACAACTGCAAATAACAAGTGAATTTTCAAAACTCAAAGTTTGAAGGAGTTTTACACTTTCGAGAGAGTAAGATTAATTAATTCCTCTTGAATTTCCTTCATCGCAAATATTTTAGAACTTTATTTCGATGCGTGTCAGCTCTAATTAGTTTCAATGAAGAATATAAATTTAATTCGTTCTCTGATCCATTACTATTAAATACATCTGTTCTTTTTGTTTTCTTATTATTTGAACAAAATTATTATGAAGTGTAAAAAATATTCCTTTGCTGCTTAATGAAATAACAATTATAATGCAAACATGGAAAAATATTTATTTCAATTTTTTGGAAGGTAATTTTTTGGTATTATTACATCAGAATTTCTCGAGTGAATATAAAATGAGAAAAATCAGTTGAGATTGGAAATTAGAATATGAACATTTTGGAAATTATTAGGAATTTCATATTTTTTCAATCAAGTCTGTAAAGAAAATGAAAAGAATTTTTCATCACAGTCTCTCTCTCTCACACACACACATTACATCCCATAATATGTATTGTTGTTGCTGTTGCACCAGTATACTTCAGTTTACTTAGCCTTTATTCAGTTTCTACCAATAGTAACCGTAGTAACATATTATTAGGTTAGGTTTCAACAAAACTGTTTAGGAACTTTTGTTTAGAGGCTTATAATTTGCGTTGAGTTGTTTGATTTTAAAGTGATGATATATATACACTGTCTACCAATAAGTATTTGGACACCTGTGATAAAAAAATAAACTAACAAAATCCAAACTAAAAAAAAATAAACTAACAATGGTAGGGCCTCCGCGAAAGGCAACTACAGCGTGAGCCCTCTGGGGCATACTTTCCTCAAGTCTTTGTATTATAGCTAATGGTATTGTCTCCCACTCGGCTTGGAGTAGACATACAAGTTCCTTCATCGATTTTGGAAGCGTAGTGAACCCCTTAATTCAGCGATTCAACTCGTCCCAGAAGTTCTCGATAGAGTTCAGGTCTGGACTCTAGGCAGGCCAGTCCATTCGATGGAACTCCATTGGCATCATACCAAGCCTTGGTTAACCTCGAAACATGACATTTGGTATTGTCGTCCTAAAAGTAACAGGAATCCAACCCGTAAAACTGCCACAACCTAGGAAGCACATTGTCAGCCAAAATGATGCAGTAGGCATCAGCGTTGAGCTTACCATGAATAAGGACCAGGGATCCCAGTCCATACCTGGAGAAACATCCCCCAGATCATAATTTTACCTCCGCTGTACTTGACTGCTGGCACAATGCATTCTGGCAGGAGACGTTCTCTAGGCAGACGCCATACCTAGACCCTGACATCCAAACGGTAAAGGGTGAACCTTAATTCGTTGCTCCAAAGAACCCGTTTTCACTGATCTATGGTCCAATTTCGATGTGCTTTGCATCACCTTAACCGAGCAGCGTGGTTGGACTTAGTGATCAAAGGCTTATAGGCAGTAGCACGACCATGAAAACCAAGCAGATGTGGTGCTTTTTTACGGATGGCATTCATTGAAACAATACTCCCGGATGCCAGTTGAAATTCCTCGCGGATAAGGGCCATTGGTTGGGTTCGGTTCCTCAGAATTTCTCTGGACAGTACTTGTCGGTCCCTATCTCCTAGTTTCGTTGGTCTGCCTGCTCGGGATACATTCTGACAATCACCGCTCACCTTCCACTTCTTAATCACATAGGCCACTGCCGAATTTTGTACTTCCGATCGTTAGATATGTTTCTTAAGGATCGGCCACATCTGTGATACCCGATGATAATACCTTTCTCGAAACCAGAGAGCTCCGAACTACGCGGCACCTCGCATGTGACTAATGCCGACGTTGTTTCCTCTACGATATATACCG
>JAPDSC010089681.1:11331-22246 GCA_026290005.1 Latrodectus geometricus | reverse complement strand
TATATTATATTTTATATATATATATATATATATATATATATATATATATCTTATATTTTTATGCAAAAGCTACTTACATCATGGCACACCACACGTATCTTGATTTTATGATAAGTTCAGTTTTAAGAGTTCATGAGAAAAATCTAATTAGTTAAGATATATACATATAAGCAGCAACTAAGTTAATATTTTATGGATTTTAGAGTTCATGGGAAAAAATTAATATTCAGCTAACAATTAAATACTTATGAAAATTGTCACGAATTAAATATATACAAAAATTGTCAGCTTCATAAATTTAAATGATGATAACTTGTGGATATATATCAATGTGCATGTTATCATCAGTTAAATTTTGAGTCTGAAGCTTTATAGTATATTAAAACTAATAGTATTATTTTTTATTCAAAAACCCAAGCTGTGAATTTTTACTAATATTATTGAGTCAGTTAGCAGATCTGAATTCTAAGCATCCTAAACGCAAAATATCATAATTTTTAATAACAATTCAACTTGAGTTTTGTCATACTAAGCAATACACAAAATGTTCTTGAAGAGAGAAATCATATAGTAAAATTTAATTACCCATTCTATCAGTATACCTTAGAGGTTATGGAGGTACTATACACAATTTGTGAGTAATAAAGACTTTAAAATTTTGTTAATCAAAGAGGTTTGTTAATCAAATCAATCCTTCATCAAAGAGAAATACAACGTATAGATTGTAATTATTTATATTATTTTTTCTAGAATTTTGTTATAAATTTTGGAATGATGTAAAATGTAGAAAAAAAATTCATTTTTACATCATTTTATCAAAAATCATCTTCAATAATTACTGATAAAATCATACAAAAAGGCACTTCAATTGAACTTTAACTTTATTTAAATGTTGAGATAAAATAAATGATATTAATGGTTTCAAACATTCACATTCAAAGTTTGCAAAGGATTAACAAGTGAATTAATTTAATTTAAAACTAATTTTATTGATCTTTATTTTACATTTTTGAACTTAAAATTTTAAATGATATAATATTCTCTTCATTAAAATAATATTTAAAAATCTAATTCTATAACTTCAGAACTAATTATATGAATTGATAATATGTTTACTTAGTTTTTTATAATGAATTTATAACAATATGTTCTCAATTGTTCAATCTTAGTTTGTTAAAATGAATAATAAAACAATTCCTAAAGTTAGGTAATTGATTGTTGTAAATTTGTCTTCTATTTATTTTATATAAAGTTCAAAATTATACACCTGTGATAAAAGGAAGGCATTAAAATAATTTTTGGACCAAGAAATGTGTTACATGGTAAAAGTGCTGCCTAAATTTCGAATAAAAACTATCTCTACTTGCGTATCGAATAATTTCTTGTTTCAGTACCCTATCTAACTAAAAATTCTTATGTTAACTGAATTTACATGTACTGATCATACATTTCATTTATCAAAACTTATACTAGATATTATATACTAATATATTATAAAATAATATACTAGAGTGAAAGTTTATGTATCTATTTCATCATTTGCAGACTATTCTAAATTGCAAGGTTATTTATTACTTGTGTTTAATAACTTAAATGACAAAAATCTGCAGCTAATATTTTGCATTATCAAACAAATACAAACTCTAATAAATTATTTATGATTTAAAGAATGCGCTAGATTCAGTTAAACTTAAATTCTTGATATTATTGAAAAAATCTTATTCTAAGTTGAAAATAGAAAACCCCTTTTAATTTATATTTTGCGTGTTATAATTATAAAATTCAAGTATGTTTCCAATGCTATTATCGGAAATGAAATTTTACAGTATTCTTTGAAAAACTCTCCATAAAATGACTTCAAAATATATTTATTTCAGAAACATGTAAAAGAGTTTTTTTTTTATTATTATTTCACGAAGAAAATAAAATTCTGTGTTCGTTGAGCCGATAAGAAATAATCAATATAAAAATATTTGCCGCAAACCAAGGTTTTTATGTTTGCGGTTTTTAAGCCATTTTATTATTTTTTCTTCGTTTAGAGGAAAGAATAGAATTTATATTTTTATTTTTCTGAGCAACATCTTTCAATTCTTTAAAAGCAATTTCTAGAAGAAATTAATTCTGTTAAAGAGAATTCAGAGATTCAAAATTTACTTTCACTTGAAATACTTTATTTTAATTTATACCTTTTTATTACATTAAACATTTTGAATACTTTATTACATAGACGAAAAGTAATTTTGAAAATGTTTAAGAGTAAAAACACATTTGTCACACCGTCTGTAGCTTCAATATATATATATATATATATATATATATAAGAAAATACCCATTATTACAAAATTTGAATGAAATTGGATAAATTTAATGAACTAAATGAGTTATCCTGAGCGTGATATTATTCAAAAATGAAATCTGATTTTTACTACCTAACTAAGGCAAAAATATGGAGGAAAACAGAACTTTCAAAAGAGTAAATAAATATGCTTAAAAAAAAAGCTGAGAACATATAAATATTGAAAACTTCATTCTAAAAATGCATTCAAGAAATCGTATTCATAAAACTTTGAACGTGAGTCATAAATTTGATAAAGAGTTTCAAATATTTGAAACAAAATGGCGATATACAATAAAGATATATGTTCTTTAATACTTCATTAAATATAACTTTATTTCCATTTTCAACAGAGATAAATACCGATTAACTACAAAAATAAAGGTATTTTTGCTAAAAAAAAGTTTGCTGAAACTCAGAAATCGAAATGAAAAACGCAATCTATTGCTGAATGTTAAGAAACAAATGGAAACCATTTAATGGCAGTGTCACGCAAACCCTGAAAAAGCGAATTTACTTTGCTTGTACAATGAATGAATATATAGCGCTCAAAAAGCTATAATAAACGTGATGGCCATTTGTCTTCGTAATGCTAACGAAGAATTATTGCTTGTACTGGATTCCTGGAAGAAAAAACATGTACATTCATTTGGACGAATTGTACAGCACAAATCTATTTAACCTAAAGAAGACTTCGGTGATCTCTTTTTGTGTGTTGCACCAGCATTTTTATAAGTAGTGCAATTCGTTGTTAGAGATTTTGTTTGTGGATGTTTTTTTCCCTGCTTGGCTTGAGATGTTGTTATAGCAAATCAAACTTGCAATTTTAAAAGTTAAGCATAATGCAGTTTGATGCTGTAAAATAAACCCATGTCTTAAAAGGGAACTTATGTATTACAATTATTTCACGTTGAGGTAATATTTTATTTAAAAAATATTTTCTACTTGAATAAATCTATAAAAAAATTATGTTCATCTTCTAAGTAGTGTTTTTTTTAATCACAAAGAAAAGAACTAAAAATTACATCATTGTTAGTTTTATTTTCAAAATCAAAGATTTAAAATGTTTTCATATTCTACAACAAAATAACAAAATATATAAAATCATTTTTAGAAATATGATATCATAAAAGTGTTTTTGTACTTTTTGATATCAAATTTTATGAGTCAAAAATTACTTACTGTAACTTATGTTACTTTTATATTTGGACTATTTTAACAAATGATATGAAATTTTAATGTATTATACAAAGAAAATTTTTCAACTTCTGAGATTTTGTACTATTTGTTTTATAAAGTAATTATATAAGCTTGAAAAGCTACATAAAACATGAAAAAATGCATAAAACAATAAAGCATCACGTTAGCTATTCGGATTAAAACTCTTGGGTTAGTTAAAGTTTTTCATTCATGGCAATTTTGAATAAATTTTATACCTAGTAGTTCAGTAGCATATTCTGATGGATATTTATTGACCATTGATGGGCACAAATAATTCCATCTTTTTTTTATCCACTTAACATTTCATGTTACGGAGATTTACAATTTTATAAACTATTAAATTCCAAATAAATTAGAATTTTTTTAACTTGTGAAAATGAACAAATTAAAGTTATTATCTTTAAAGATGTTCAAGGATGAAACTGTTCATTTAAGTTAATTTTTAAAAATTATCCAATCAAAGCTTTTAAGATTAATGATTTTGCTGTCTTACTTTAGCTTGCTAATTTATCTTGGTTAAAAACCAAGTCTAGTATATTTGATTATTAACTATATTTGTGATACAGAAGTTTCCTGAAATCGAAAATATTCTAGGCTGAACTAGAGAACTACTGAAAGATGCCTTAAAAAGTATGAAATTCGATTGATACTTGAAAGAAATTAATTATTTAATGTATAATTAAAAAAACAGCAAGCCACCAGTTAAAGCTCAAATTTCAATTACAACATAAAGTATCATAGAAATTTTATCATTTATCCATTATCATTTTCGATTCTATGAGTCCTTGGAAGTGTTTGATAATTAATGGCATATAACCCTCAAGCAATATAGATTTTGCATGCATTATTATTTATTTATTCCGGAATTACAAATATTGCAGAGAAAGAGTTATTTGTAAAGCGTTATATGACAAACGTTAATGGAAAATAGTAATCAAATAAAGTGTTTTAGAAATATAAAATGTATTCATAAATTTAATAATATTTCTAATTTTTTAATCTTATGTTATATTTACTGAAATATTTTTTTTTAAATGATATTTATTTAAAAAATCAACTTAATATTCAATAAGTAGGATTACTTGTTTTAAGATTAGTATGAAACCTATTATATAGATATTCATAAAATATGTAGTAAAAAAAACATAATCATTATTATACGTTTTGTAAATGTGAAAGAATATATAACTACTAATTAGAGCTTATTTATTAATAAATAATATGGCATGCATATATTTTTCCCTAAAAAAATAAAGTGTGCAAATTCTTAAAAATGGTCTATACGTATTTCTTCTTCATATTATTAAAAATTATTTGGTTTAGCATTGTAGATTGTATCTTAACTAAAATAATTTAGTTTGTTATACATAAATTGAACTTTGAAATATTAAGGAATTCGCAGACAAAACACAAATATGAAAGTGATGTTTTTATTTAAATTATGCAAGTTTTGGGGATACTTTAAAGTAACACTGATAGTATTATTTAAAAATATAATAGAAAAAATTTTAGCTTCTAATTAAAATCTATATTTTACTCTGCCATTAATAAAAGTTAAATTACATTTAATTATATGAAAGTATTTTTCAAAGTTACGGAAACATCATTACTACGGATTAAATATAAAGATATAGATCTAATTTTAAAGTGCAAAATAGCATCATGTAATTCGATGAACTTTTAAGTGGGAAATTTAATTTTATATGAAGTTATTTTAAATATTTAAATTTATGTTTTATACAGTCAATAAAAGTAACAACTAGTAAAAACAGTTATGCAAATTATATAAAATTGGATATGAATTTTCGTTTCTTGATATATAGTATAAATATTCTTATCATTTATTTGAAAAAATATTTAGGTATAATTAAACCATTATTAATAAATAGATTATGTTATTCCATATGTTTTAAAAAATATTCAGTGAAAATTTACTAAATACACTTCGTAAAAGGAACTGCAATGAGATGAAGAATTTACTCTTAAATATGTTAGTTAAAGTGCAAAATATGATATGATAATAAATAAATGAGCAAACAATGATTTACACAATCAATAAAACGAACAATTTGTAAAAAAAAAAAAATATGTAAAATATTTAAAGCTTGATATTTTCTTTTTTTGATATATAGTATAAATATTCCTATCATTTATTTGAAAAATATTTAAGTATAATTAAACCATTATTAATAAAATGATTATTTTATTTTATATGTTTTAAAAAATCATTTAGTGAAAATTTACTAAATACACTTCGTAAAAGGAACTGCAGTGAAATGAAGAATTGACACTTAAATATGTTAGTTAAAACCCAATATAATTGCATAAAATATTTAAAAGATTTATCTTTTAAATATTAAATTTATATTTAAAATAAAATTTAATTAATAGGAAAAACAGAAAAAATATGTTTAAAAATGTTTTTTTATTTATCTCTTAAAATTTAATATAATTAAATAAATATTTTTAAAATTTTATGATATAACACAGACAAAGATAAAAAATATTAACGTAGGTTAAAATGTTTTGAAATTAATCAAAATGTAAGTTTCGTAACTTATTTTATTACGTATTAATCTAATAAACAAATCAAATACGAACTTTGAGCTCCTATGACTATATTCCCTTTCTTTCATTTCTTTCCCCAGAATGATGAAACACTTTTGACTATGAAAATCTAATAGTGCTGTAATTATATCTGTAATGAGATGAATAAAATAAAAAAAATGCCAAAAACAGAAAATAATCTTTCATTACATGATGGCTTCCCAACTTTAAACGTACCGTTATTAATTATTTAATGTGAAATTTTTATCGCTCTCCCTTTCCACACCGCTTAAGGCAGACGAGTATCCTTTCGGAGAAATATATATTTTCCCTTTTTCCCTCTTTTCCCTTGTCATCTAAGCGGCAATAGGGATTTGATCTGGGGCTCTCAGCGGGGATTATCTTACTTGTTTTTCTATACATAGTTTCGTTGCTTTTAGTTTTGCAAAGAAAGCAGTTGTTAAATCCTCGTTAGTTACGGTAGTTGTGTTATTAAGGAACAAATACACTCTTCTTTTTTTCTTAGTTATCTATGACATGTATGTTTCTTTTATCATTCTGTATGAATCATGTAGGGATAAATTCAGTGATTCGATTAAGTAATGAGATTTGCAGAACATGTTTTCTTTTTACTGAAAATGAATTTCATTAATACCAGGAAAATGATGTAAAAATAAGGTAATATATCATATAATGAGTATGCTACAATAACTGTATTTTTTGTAAGCTATTCAATATAATATTTTGCAATGTATGTATTAATATAAATATTTTCTCACTTTTTTGCTTTTCAATACTAATATTATTCTAACCAATATATATGAGATTCTTTTAGATTTTAAAATTATATAATACACCTCTCCTGCAAACATCTATATATGTATGACAAACATCTACGTAAGATATTCAATGAATTTGCTTGAAATTCCTCTTAAATAATTAGTGTTAAACTTTAAAATATTTTTGAATTTTATTTAAATACATATCGTTGGTAATTTAATATACATTATTCATGTTTCCTATGTCATATCTAGTTAAATTGGTTTTATTTACGTTATTTAGAGTATATAGTGTTTCAAAAATTTATACGATCATAAAATTTATTTTATTGAATTTTCCGTTTTTCACAGAATTTTGTCTTTGTTTAATATTTTTGTAATATTCATTTCCAGTTTCCCTTTTTTTGCAAACGTAACGAAATTATCCCATTTTCTCCCATTTCATTTTAAACTTTTAAAAATAGCAATATACATACAGGATTTGTTGCATACCTTTTTACATTTACTTTATGTTATGCATTTCATTTTTGTTATTTACTGTATTTGTTGCAGCTATTTAATATTACTTTATTTTACTGGATTGATAAAATGCATTAGTAAATTATTGCTAGGTTTTTATGATCCAAAGAACCATATTATACCCAATTAATTATATATATTTTAAATCTTTGACTGCCGCCCGACCTGTCTAGTGGTTGGCGTACTTGACTACAGATGGGTGGGACCTGGGTTCGAATCCTGGCTCGGGCATGGATGTACTTTTTCTCTCTCTCTTTCTTGTCTTTGTCCTTTCTTTGTGTGTGTGTGAATGGTTGCCTACCCTATAAACGGTTACTTATGGCTGAGGAAGTCGGACTCAACACCAAATATGGTTCAGTTGGAAAAGTGGAGCAGCGCATCCCACCCATATTGCCAGCCTGGCTGGCGCATGACAACAACAACAGCAACAAATCTTTGACTAATGCATAAAAACACATGTGAATAATGTAATAAAAGTTACTGGTTTTCCGATTACATTTTTATGAATTTATTTATTTTACTAGGATTTGTATCCGAAGTTTTTGTCATTAAATAGTTTTGCGTTCATTTCGTAAGTATGATAATCTAAGAATATAATCAAAACTGCATGATTTTTTTAAATATATCAGAAATTTTGACAGGTCACTAAGGTACTAAAATAATTAGAATAACACTATACCACAATTAGATTATGCTAATACGAAGGTCACTCTGACATTTTTGAGATACTACTAAGTTTTTAAAGTTATACTTACAAAATTTTAGGTGTGTTCAAAGTATTCTCCTCCAGCATCAATGCACTTTTGTAGACGAATTTTCCACAGATTAAATCCCTCAAGCCATTCATTTCTTGGATTAGATGAAAAATACATTTATAGCCACATTAATCTCTTCTTCTGAATGAAAACGACGTCCATGTAAGTTCTTTTTTAGATTAAAGGATAACCAAAAGTCGCACATAGCTAGATCAGGTGAATAAGGCGGATGTTAGATCACTTTAATTGGTTTTTGTTTAAGAAACTCAACTGCTAATCTGACTGTATGTGAAGATGCATGGTGAAGCATTAGTCTCCTATCATACAGTTCTTGTAGAATTTCTGGAAGATATTTAGTGGTATACCAGTTTGCTGTTACTGTCTTCTGTCCATCCAACTTGATGGCTTTGACCAATCCTGTATTTCTGAAGAAAACGGCATACATCACTTTTTTCAGTGCGCGTTGTTTTTTCACCATTGTCGGTGTGGGATCATCTTCAAATACCCCTACTTTTCTTTCTTGACGTGTTGGAACGTCAAAAAACAGTATGTATGTTTCATCATCTGTTGCAATTTTAAGAATGATACGGTGGCCACCATCATTTTGCAATTTAAAAGTTTCTTTACTGATTCTGACACGCTCCTCTTTTTGGTGCTCAGTTAGATAATGGGGAATCCACAACGGCAAACTACTTTTTCAAAAGTAATTCTTCATGATTGATTTTGTGTATGGCTGCGGATACACTGTTAAGTTCCTTCTGTATCATTTGATAGGTACAGCGATTATCATCCATTAACATTTTTCGTATGGCAGACATATTATCAGGGATTACTGCCGACGGCGGCCTTCCTGTGTGTTCTTCATCCTGAAGAAAATTGCGACCTCTTCTAAATTCTCTAAACCATCTGAATACAGTAACACGAGCTGTAGATTCATCGCCAAATACTGATTTCAACCGTTGAACGCATTCTTCTTGATTTAATCCTGCTTTAAAATCGTAGAAAATCATAGCACGAAAATTTTCTCGGGTCAACTCCATTTTCTGTTCTATTTAAAATTTATTCTACGCTAAACAAGTTGAAGTAAGTCAGTAAAAAATCATCTTCTGAGTTAAAATACTTTGCATTTTAAAATTAAACCGTTATTTTTATTTTGTAAATTGCGCGTATCTCAAAAATTTCAGAGTAATTCTCGTACAAATTAAGCTAATGACAAACATGCTAATGTAATTTGTATAGTAAGTATTATGTCCTTCTAAATCATTGGAAATTTGATATTAACAATGGAAAATAATGCTAAGTCAATTTTTCATTAATACTTTCATAGAAACACAAATACATTTAATTATTCAAAAAATGCAGTACAAACTTCATATTTTTATATAGTTCACTTATATGAATTCCAAAAGTAAATTCTTTTCATAATAATATGCTTCAGTTTATCTTTGGAATATATTTTACTTAAGAATATTTGAAAGTGTCTTTAAGAGATAAAAATTATGTGTTCCTATAATCGTATCTTGTTTTGAAATGTTGTCAATTATAAAATAACACAATCTATCAATTTATATGCTGAAATTTCCATTTTATTTTTATATTCTACAGAGTGTAAAATTTTTATTTAATATTATATGAAAATTATACAATCGAAGTATATAATTTTTTTAATGGGAAACAGGTTATTTATGATGTAATATAATTCCTGCTGTGTTTGTCAGTAACTAAAACTGCTTGTAATTCATTCTTACGCCATATTTTGATGTTTTAAATTGTCATTTATTTTGTTAAATTATATTCTTATTTAATCATTTGCTGTTGATAATTAATATAATTCAGAAATATACATATTTTCTTATTCGTGCTTATTATTTGTTACAAGTAAATGATTATCTTTTAACTCAACTGTACAGCAGAATGATATACTAAAATTAAAGTGATTGTTAATAATTCAGGTTTTCAAAACACAGTTTGGGAAATGTATAATTTAATTTATCGTAATTAATACATTGCAAACATAGCTAAATTGCATATTTGAATTGCACATTAAACAAAGACAATGATCATAGCTAATTATTTTATTTTGCAGAAGTACAAATAAACAAATTTCTTTTTTAATAAAGACTATTTTTCTCTATATTTATTTTTTATCTAGAAAATAATGGAGAAATTTAATTTCCGTTAAATAAGCAAGCTGAATTAATTTGATTTCATTCTTGTATTGACGAATCAAAGAAATTATGGTATTTAAAAAAAGCAAAGAAACGAAAACGGAAATGATATTAATAAAATGGTTCAATTGACTGAGTGCTTCTATTTTAGTTTTAATATTGTTTACAAATATAATTTTTAAAATGAATTTCAATTTGTGCTTTCGTTTTTTCTATCGTTATACAAAATGATAATAAAAAACGTTGAATCTTAGGAGATTATTTTATATTTGTTAAAGATCTTAGTGAAACATGTCCAAGAAATTCCTAATCTGTCCAGGGAATTTTATACTGCAATGTTTTTGTATGCTTAAAGCTTTTATTTTTGAAATTTTTTCCAAAATTATAAGGTATTATAAAATGTATATTTTGATATTTTCTGCACTATACTTGAAGAGTTAGAAAATTGAAATATGAAGATAAAATATTTTAACATTCAGGATAGAAATTCCAAATATTTTCCAAAATAATCATAAATAAATGCCAAAACGAATTAAACTTATACTTCGTTTAAGTTATATAAAATATAAATTTCCAAATATATATATATAT
>JAPDSC010089681.1:0-11231 GCA_026290005.1 Latrodectus geometricus | reverse complement strand
TAACACTCTTTGCAATCTAAGAAAGAAATTACTTGAGTATTTTATGGTTTCACTTGTATTCAGAAATTTAACTGAGGAAATACAAAATAAAAACAAATGTTCTTTTAAAAAATATTTTGTTCCAAAATAATATTATAAAATGTCTCTTTTTTAAAGAAAAATACTAAAAGTACAATTCCTTTGTAGATTTTTTATAGTTGTATTACGTATTTTTAGTTCTGAGAAGAATATGAAAAACTAGTAATAATTAATTTTAAACGATTTTGATGCTGCTCAAACAGAAAATTCAATGAATATAAATTTCATAATAAAAAGAGTTAAATTTAACATTTTGTTTTTTTAATTTACCTCTTAGGTGTATTTGATATAATTCGCTTAGTTCTTAGTAAATACTTTTAACAAATTTTCACTGAATGTTTTTTAAAAATATAAATGAGAAAAATATAATCCTTTCATTAATAAGGGTTTAATTATATTTAAACAAGTTTTTCAAAAGAACATTTCATCCTAATGCGATTATAAAGTTCTTTGCTGCAGTGAAAAAAAATCCTCGGTTTAATAAGTCAGTTGATGTCTTAATTTGTAGACATTTAATTAATTTGAATGTTTGTGCTCGAAGAACTTTAATTTTCAATTTTAATTTGCAAGATTATATTTATATCAGATTATACCTCCTAATATGCTTGGTATAGAGCGAAGAGGATTAATTTTTCCGCATTGGAATAATTATAAGTTGAGATTAAATTAATTATTCATTGGATGTAAAAAAAAAAAAAATTGCATCTTGACTTTTAATCCACACTTTGGCCTTATTATAAACACTGAGCCATTTAATACATCTTTTAATTGAAACTTAATCTTATCTTGATATTCAGTTAAAATAATTACAGTGTAATACTTTAAATGTTTGAGTCACTATTCATACAGTTTCTTATTAGTAAAAGTATAATTATCAGTGTTTAGCTATGTAAAAATATAATTATCATTTTCAAATTAAAATTAAAGTGATAATTAATTATGCTTACTTAGTATAAATTGATCATAATAAGATTTAAAGGATGAGCATTTAATTTGAAATTTCATTGAAATTAATTTTAAAAATAAATTATTAAATAAGCATTTATTATTAAAATAATTTATGTTTTATTAATAAATTATAAAAATTTATAAGAATGAATTGTATAAAAGTTTGTATTGATTTATCTTCACTTGTGATCTGAGATTTTTGACTTTAAATTATTAATTCGTATTTTGTAATGATATAATTAAATAAATCATAATATGTTTATCTGTTAATATTTACTTATCTTATATATTCAACTTGTTTCGCAAAATATAGTGTATATAAATTTAACAATTTATTTTGTTATTATATTCGTCCAATGAGGTTTAAACTCTCTGTTATATAGTTTTCTATAGTTTTGAATTTATTCATTATTTAAACTACTATACGTAAAAATAACTTACTTTTGGAATAAGTTATTACATTTTATAAATACATTGTATTTCATAAATTAAACATAAAATGTTTGCAACTATTACTTTTCTCCTCTGAGTATTTTAAAATTAAAATAATGCTTTTGGCTATAGTAATATTATTAAAAATTTTATTAGGATATGTATATATATATATATATATATATATATTTAAGTAGTATATAGGGGGTATATGGAACGCATTAAAACTGCAATAGTTTGCAAAATAAGACATGATCTGCAAGTTTTATAGTTGTTTTTTGATAAAAAAAAAATGCAAAAATAGAGCATTTCTCATTTTTAAAATTGAAACAAAAGGTGTTTTTTTTCATTAACTTAACTTGTTTTATTCTAACTAAGTGCAACAACTATATAATTGTGTGCCGCAAACTGACCCTCAACTGTTAGATATCGTGTTTACCCTTTTGCATATTTGTATTAAATTTTCTGGTAGATTACTCGGTAAGCAGTATACCAATATTTCATGTGTACTCGGATTTTGCTCTCGCCTACTTTCACATGTGATCTTGAGACTTTAATAAATCAAGTATTTTACATATTTAAATGAGATGCCATGCAGCAATTTTATTTTTCTTTAATAATTTGTTCTTGGGAGTTTCTTTCCCCAAGTAAATCTATATCTATCAATCAATCAATAATATATATATATATATTCTTTATTTCCCATTGGAAGAATAGCGATAAAATATTCATATAAAGGGCAATATGATGACCATTGTTTTTATTAATATATTTTTGTAATTTCAATTGTTTTATAAAATTTTATTTCATTTCTCAAAATGCATGCCTAACTACAACTATATAAGTATATAATAGATTTTCAAGTTATATAGTAAAAATATGCCTTACTTTATTATTTGTTTGAAGCTTACTAAGCATAAATCTTCTCAATCCTTTTAGTTAGAAAATAAATAGATAGATTGGATCTAGATATAAGTTCTAGACAACAATATGAAGTTTTGTAATATATCGATTTTTCAATAAATTAGGCAACTGCTCCGAATGAGATATTAAAGTTTCACGGAAATTTTTCACGCAGTAATTAAAATGTAATATTTAGTGGAACAAGTTTAAAACTTGTTTCACGAAACTGGCATTTTAGCAATAAAGTTTTGAACTTTATTGATAATGTATGAAAATGCTTCGAAGTTAAAAATGAGCATTTCTATTTTGTCGAGACCTTCTAAGTTACTTATTATCTGTTATTCAAGTCTAAAAGAGATTTCTGTTACTAGTATTAAAGTAATTATTACTAGTATTCTCTCCTATGAATGTTTTGACAAGTATTCTCTACACATAAAAAGTAAACATGTATTTTAAGTACGATATGTCTAAAATAGTAATTTTTAAATGAAAATATTTTTAAATGTTGTTTTATCTAAAATTTAAAATTGTTTTATCGACTCTGACAAAATTGGGTTACATCTATGAATGAATTCATATATATCAAAATTTGTTTATTTAATCTAATGATTTGTAGTAACAGTTTGTATATTTAAAAATGGTGATAATTATATATTTATTTTTAATTTTTACGTTCGTAAAAAATGTTTTAACAAAAAAGCATTTACGATAATGCATTTATTATGTGGAAATTTTCCTTATTATTTTAAACTAGTTAATTACCTTAAGAAACGAGTTTAGCAGTAAAAGTTGAAAGATAATATTATATGAGATGTTAAATGAACACATTAACCCCTTAAATGCCTGGGGCTCGGTGATCGGTTAAAAAGAATTTTACATATTATCTAAATTTGAAAAATTAATTTTTATTCTAAAATATGGCATCTAAATGGTTTTATATTTTGGTTGATAGTAAACAAGGTAATTTTATTCCACAGAAGAAAAAATAATGATAATAGAAGAAAAAATAATAAATCTCCCTAAAAATGGTGTAAGTTCTGTACATTTTTGAAAAGTAATATTGTTTTAAAACATTACTTTTTAAATCTGAATATTTGTTCTTAAACTAACATTATTTAGGAGATATTACGATATAGAAGTAAAATTAATTTCATCATATTAAGATTTGTGTTTTGACTAATTTATATCTCTCGTTTTATTTTTATATTTTTAATTGGTTGTTATAATAATAACAAATAATAAACCCTGAAGGTATAATTAAAATATGAATTTGTAAATATATTCATTTATAATATTTGTAAATATCTTCATTAAATGTATGCATCATGCTAATATCGTATTTCTATTTTCTTATAAATGTATATGTATAATATGAATTAGTTTCATAAATATTTTTTTTCTATAAAAATAATTTCATATTGAAAAAAATTATAATATACTAATTACATTTGAATGTTAACATTTTATATATTTAAAGTTTTACCATTCACTTTAAAATCAAGTATGAGAGAATAGTTAATTTTGCAATGCTATTTTTTAATATTCAACAAAAAGTGATATAAGCTTTATTGTTTTATTTACATAAATCCTATTTTTTAAATCTAATATTTTCCATTTTAGGCGATCATTTATGAAAATATGTAACCATTTAAAAAGATAATTCTACTAACAAATTATTCATTTTTTAATTAAAATTATGTATAATTGGAAATTAATTAAAACCTGTGAGATCACAAGGATTAAGTATTCGCCGAACAAAAGATATAATTTAATTTTAATGAAATATAAGTATTAAAGAACTAAGTTAAAAAAAATCATTGCAGAATAGTTTGAAATACTAAATTCGCGTATAAAGTTAAGAAAGAAATATAAGCATCCAACTTATTACTTATTTTAACCATTCTAATTGAAATTAAAATATTTTAGCTTCTTAGAATTTCATATTTTTAAACAAATTAAACAATATAGATTATTTATATTTTAACCTAGTAGCGAAGCTGCATATTTACATATTTTTACACTATCAAGTTTACAACTAAGCAAAAATTATGTTATGCACAGAAAATTAAGAAACGATCATAATTTGAAAATTAATTTGATCGAAAAAATGAAAATAACTTTTATATTCATTGCTCGTGAAATACAATAATTAAATAGTCTTTAACTATGAATATCTAAATGAGAATAAATACAGAAAAATAAAACGTATTAATATAGTTGTTACTGCCTGGAGCCAGAGGATTCTGAAAATTGTTTGTGAAAATATCTCTCATCTAAATGCGATTAAATATAGAAAAGTAAACCTTATTTTAAAAACTGTTGCATTCCTGAGACTGAGCATTCTGCAAACAGTGCTTGAAAACCACTTTCATCACTTTCTATTTACGCTCGCATTAATTAAATCAACCTTAACCCTTCAATAAGTGAGTTACCAAATCGAGATTTCACAGCAATCCGTCAATTCTGGGGGTTGAACTTGAAGCAGTGCTGTGGTTCTCTATTCTATGGTTCTCTACCAAGATTCTCTATTTAGCCGGTAAACGCACTGAAATTCTTGTCCGACTTAACTCGGGATAGCCGGTTAAGGGGTTAAATAAATAAAGCTAACACATCTAAATAATAATTTTATTTAATCGACTCAGTAACAATCTTGAGGAAGTATTTGTTTTTCATTCTGATTAGTTTTACTTTTAAAACTATTTCCATTGTAATGACAGAAAGTAAATGAAATTTGCAATTTCTTGTTTTAATATTCATTTTAAAATTAAAATTTATTTTAAAAAAATTGATTACTTTAAAATGCGATTTCAAGTTCATCTATTTAAGTATTTATGTACTTCATATTAATTTAGAGGATTTGTATCAAATTTATAATTAGTATAATGGTGTTAGCATGATAAAATACATAAAAAAATATATCGTTGATACGCTTTAAGCAAACATAAAATGTAAAAATATATAAAAATTGTATTTTAATTTAAAATGTTTAAAACAGAGTAAATTTAAAATAAAATCAATTGTAATAAAAAATTCTTGTATTTAACCTAAAGTAAAAGTAAGATTAAAATATTAATATGATTCATGTTTATTATTGATTATTACAAATATAACACTTTCACATTAATAGATTAAGCCTACTGCTTTGTAAATAACAAATCTTTGTTTGGAAAAAAATAAACTCGATTGAAATAAAATTAAAGGTAAGTAGTATAGGTATGAAAGAAAAATAGTTGCAATTTAAGTTTTTTATGAATTAACTAATATATTTTAAGAGTAATGTCTGTATAAATATTAAAAATCCATCAGTTTAATTTAATTTCAAATGAATGTTGCCATATCACAGAAATATATACAGCTTGAGTTCATTAGATTTAATTTTCAAAGTTAAAAATAACTAAATTAATAAATTATTCATAACATAAAATGTTTTATTAATGGTTCTTTGCTGTAATACTGAGAGTATGAAAGTTTTT
Source organism: Latrodectus geometricus (assembly GCA_026290005.1). Lineage (NCBI taxonomy): Eukaryota > Metazoa > Arthropoda > Arachnida > Araneae > Theridiidae > Latrodectus > Latrodectus geometricus. The sequence continues at coordinate 5,397 of JAPDSC010089681.1, read as the reverse complement.
AAAATAAATATATTGTAAAAAAATATAAAATAGGCTCATATTGGGTCAATTGCAAAATTTCTTAACTATTTAATTAATCTAAGATAGTCTTGAAAGTTATTTACATTGAGAATAAAACTTAACTGCGAAATGTTACCTGTAGAAAACAAATATTGAATTACAAACCTTTTGCATTTATTCGCAATATATACCTTTACTATTTACTACCATTTGATTTATATATATATACATATATAAAGTGATATAATTAGATATATTCTTAATATGTATTATATTGCTACATATACTACTAATATATATTATAAATATAATTTTATTATGTTTATTTGAAAAAGTCATAGTAAAAATAATTTTTTTAAGGAACTGAATAAATACATTTATAATTTCTTCTCTTAATAGTCAGACTATAGATTCGAGGTTAATTTCTCTCTAATTTTCAGTAAATTTAGAAGTAATTTTAGATGTAGTTTTCTAATTTGATTAACTGTTACTACTTTTGACAAGGAATATTTTTGTTGTAGAGATCTATCTAATATTTTGCCTTCGGACCATAATTAATGGTTTATTTACATAACGTGTGTAGCATAAGATGAAATCAATAACACTCCGTCCCGTCTGCAATCTTCAAATATGAATCTATTCTTCTCCAAAACGTCCTCTTGCAACAAAACCACCGATAAATGTAGCCGTAATCGATACGATGAGTATTTTTGCCATCGATATAACCTTTGGGTCCATAAATCATCTTAACGGCCAATGTTATCGACATCTTCATCCATGGCTCAGCAAACCACAGCAGACCGAAACAGTTGACAACGATTGTAGTTTTAAAAAAAACGTTCAAGGGAAACAATGCGTGTTTAAGTATTTTGCATGATAATTGCTTAAGAACCTAAATTGGGTGGAAGTAATATAATGAAACAAGCTTTTCAATTCTTGTTTTGCACGGTCAATTTAAATGGATTCTTTGTTGCCTCGCAGCGTGAATACAAATTCTCTATTGAATTATCTTAAGGAATTTCTAAAATAAATAATATTATTCTGCATTTGATCTCACTTTATGTTGAATGTATATGTTAAGCATTATTCAGTACATTTTAATTATGTTGTGCATAAAACAATGCATTGTTAAAATCTTTACAATAGTTAAGCACACTTAATTACACATGTATTTCCAAAAATATATATCCCCTAATGAAGTTAATATTTGTAATGCATTTTTCTTAATTAGAATAATTTATAAAAGCATAAATTAAAAAAGAAACTGTTTTATTCACATATTACCATGATTTAACTCATATTTAAACAAGCAAAAAACAATATTTTAGACTGTTACAAATGTTTTAAAAAGAGCAGTGCTTGCCTTGAATCGCTTTTGTTAGTTAAATGACCATTTTAGGTACACTTAATAACAACAATTTCATAACTACATGTTTTTCAAATTTTTTAAGTTTGAAACAAATTTAAAATCTAAACTTTTTCTTTGAAATTTTATACTAGTTATATATTACAATGTTATATATTATATATGTTAACAAATATTAATTTACATGTTAACATTATCAACCAGTAAATTGATAAAATTAATTATAAATTTTCTTTTTTCACGAAATAATTGATGATCAGAATTCAGAGAATATTTATGAATTTTTGATTTTACAGCACTGTTCTCTATATAGTTAAATGATGACTGAAGAAATTTCTAGGATTCCATGTAAACTCATCATATTATGTCATTATCAAGTTTAAACCTTATGGAAATAAGTAGAAAATAAAAAAAAATATGTTATGCTTTCAAAATTTTTGTGAATTGCAAATAAAATCCAGCATTCAGTATAGTTCACGAAAGACTAAAATTAACAATTTTCTTGTAATAATAAACAAAATAGAGAGTGCATTATATGTAAAGATTGCACAATGTGTAAAATTAAAATTAATTGATAATATTAATAGTAAAAAACTTATAAATCAACTTGCATGAACGAAGTTGCAATGAATAAGGATTGAAATAAAAAAAGTGTATTTATTTTGCAATTCAAGTTTATTTTTTATAGAGCTAACCATTATTTATCCTGCCTTTTTACTTTTTATGTATATAAAAGGAAAATACAATTTATGAATTTCAAAATAAAACATAAATTTATAATTCAAAATAAAATTTAAATTATAAATAAAGAATATAATTCCTCTCCCTTCTAGAAAAAGTTTGGTATGCTTCGTATAAGTAATTTCATATAATTTTATATGCTTGAGATATGATTGCATTTTTTCATTTTTTTTGTTTTTGCAGAAGTGCTTACAGCTGGGAACATGATAACTTATGTGTAAAATTATCTATCATAACATATATTGGTTTCCATAGTAACCAATATATTGGCAAGCATAATATCTGTTTTCTAGTCATCATGAGAGGTTTTATTATTTAGTTATTTTAAATAATGTAATTTTCTGGTCTTACAAAAATAATACTTTTTTTCAAATGTTGAAATTTGTTTTACATTTTATTGTGAAAAATTATTAAATTATCAGATTTTGACATTCAGAAACAAAAAATAAAGAAATAATTTTAATAATAGTAAAATTTCTTTCAAAACATATTAAGTGTTTTGATATATTCTGACATTGTTAAAAAAATAGTAAACAGAGAAAAATAACAAAATGCTCAATTCGCGTTACACTTTAACATTTAAATGTAATTTCTCATTAAAATAATAAGATTTCAACTCAGATTTGAAGTTACAAGAAATATTTCACAATTTTTTTATAAAATCATACATTTTGCCATAATATATATAAAAAAAATGAATTATAACGAATGAAACATCGAAAGGCAGAACAATGAATAAATAAAAATTTCATCTGAAAATATATATATATATATATATATATATTAATCATACATAAATGTTCCTCATTGAGAAAGAAACCACCATATCTTTACAAGAAAAATATGCAATATATCTAAATATTTATCTATTTAAATTTTTCACACAGATTGTTTATTATTATATTTTCTAATTACATTATTAAGTATGAAATTTGATGTTTATAATTCAGTATTGTAACAAAATGATGTTAAATAATTACTCAAAAAAAGTTAAAATGTTTTTTCAAAATTATTATTAATTATATTTATAAATTATATAGATTTTATAATCAAATTATATACTTGATAGCCAGTAAATTAAATATCAAGATAATTTACATTTTAAATTCTTTTAAACTGACTTTTAATTTAAAAAATATTCATACAGACATTTCTTACATGGTTGCTAATTATTTTTTGAAGAAAAAACGAAATTGTAAAAAAATTTTCTGTGAAATTGAACATTTAAGCAAATCTCAGTCCTACTCCTGCTGAAGAAAGGATTCTTTTGGAAGCCTATTTTAACAAGGACTTTTTTCGATTTTTAGAGCTTTAGGCTAAAAGCATTTTAAAGAGTTGTGAAGTGAAATTTCGAAACCATTCTGAGAGTGTAGTCTATGCAGACTGTAGCTTAAAGGCAGCTCTTTGCTCCGTAAAGATCTGCACTTCTCGCACAGTAAGAGTACATTAAAATTCTTTAAGTTGAGCAGGAGTTTAAAGCTATACAGTAGAACTTACAACAGTCTGTCTATTTTTCACTTACTGGAATACCAAAAAAGAAGGTCTAAAAGCAAGTGCCTTTTCTTACTCTCCTTGAGGCCACACTAGATAGAAATTCCGAACGTATAGAGCTCTAAAAATTGGATGCCTATATGATCTTACAAAATACATTTTTACTGGTTTTGGAAAGGAATACGTGATATCGTTTATTTAATGAATTTTTTTATAATGATCCCTTTTGTTATATATTTTAATCATTAGTGAAGCAGCAATGGTATATAATATTATAAGCAATTAATTTAAAGAATATAAAATTCTAAATGTATTAAATTCTGTAGACTATTTAGATTTATCATAAAAAAAAAAAAAAAAAAAATTATAAGGATATTTCTTTTTTCTTGAAAATATTAAAATGTTCACTTTTTTTTAATTGATTACAAATAATTTACACATTACAATTACAAATGCTTTGCAATTTTGCACAAGGTCTTGTTGGTGTGAAATATAATAATATATAAAATATAATTTTTTTTTAAATTTAAAATAATTTCTTGAAATTCGATTTAGTTACTATATCTAAAACTTCATAAAGCTTTCTAAATATATTTACAGTATTGAAATTCTATAAAACGCTTTGAATACTTTTATTTTTGTCTCTGTTACACAAATATTTACACAAGAAATTATTTGATGACGATTCTTTCTTCAATAAGTAATGAATTATTCCTGTCTAAAAGACACATTTCTTGAAATAAGCTAAAAACTACATATATTTATGTATAAAAAGCTCAAATCTTAAAAGATCTTATAATAATTCATGGCTGATGATCTAAAAGGGATTATTTTAGTGCATGAAAAATAATATTAAATGAAAAATGTTGAATAGCTTGCCTTACTTTTTGGTTATAAGTTTGAATTAAAAGAAGTTCACATTCAATAACTTAGAAAAATATAGTAAGTCTCCATTATCAAAATAATTTTTGTTAAAGTTTTATTAATACCATTTAATTTCAATAACTTAGTTTTCATTTTGTTAACGTTTTAGTAAAAAGTTAAATGTTTCAAGTAATATATCTTTGTTAACAGAAATTAATTAAATTAAATTAAATTGGAGTTCTTTTCTAAGCTTTCAATAAATCAAAATTAGAGTTAGTAAGATAAAATATATGTAAACAAATTTAATTTTCTTATACATATGTTGACTCAATCATATATACATTTTTGTTTTTAAAAATTAACAAGAGTATCAGATATTTAAAAAAATAATTTAATAATTTCCCACTCCAAACATTTTAATACATTAAGTTTACTAGAATTAAATTGTATATAAGATACAAAATATTATTTCTCAATAAATAGAATGATAGATGTGCTTCTCATCGTTTACATAGTTGATGAATTTTTTCAATTGTTTTCTTTACATTATTATAATTTACAATGTCAAAACTGTAAATGTAATTAAAATCAATGTATAACTCACACATTGAGAGAAATATATTAACAGTATGTAATTTTTAACAATCGCCAATTTACATATTTAGGTAATCGTACAATACTGAAGTTCAAAAAACTTCACATACTTTCTTAAATAATGATCTTGTTTACTTGTTCTGTTCACATACGCAACTTGACATTCTATTCAGAACTAAAAACACACTTCAATAAATTTATATTTTAAATAACAGTCATGAAATTAAGTGCATTATAAAATATTCTAAAAGATAAGTTTTAGCTTTATTAAATATCATCTCTTTATATAGACAGTCTCTTTCTATTTTAGCTATATATATATATATATATATATATATATA
>JAPDSC010089679.1:0-12605 GCA_026290005.1 Latrodectus geometricus | reverse complement strand
TATAGATTCAATAAAAGTACATTTAGAGAAATAATAAATAATTGTGCTTTTGTATTTTCAATTACATTAAGTATGGAAGATATAATTCTGTCATAAAATGATAATTATAAAAAACTCTTTATTATTTTCTTATGTAATTACGATTACATAATTTTAATACTGGTCTGTAATCAAAGGTTGTTTTAGTGTTTCGTTTAGTTTGCTGATTGCTTGAAAAAAGAAACATTTAATGTAGTTACACAGTTCGGAAAATTCTGGTTATGTGGAAAATTTGAATCCCTTTTCTCTGAGTAAAATCTTTCCTTTTTGTCCAAATATAGATTAAAACAGCATTTTTAAGCCTTACACAAAATTAAATTTCATTTTAAGGAAAAAGCAATATACACTTTCTAGCATTAAGTGCATCTTTTGAAATTTGAAATTAAAATTTATGAAAGAAAAGTCTTGAATTCAAATTTAGCGCAGTATTTTTCCATCAGCATAAAAATAAACTAAATATAGTGATTGAAAATAACTTACTTTTTTTTAAGATTATGTAATCCTAGAATTGTTAATTTTTAATTGATTTAAAGTAGTCTTAAATTTTTTGATTAATATTTGTGATTGAATATTTTATGTAATAAAATATATTTTCTAAATCTGGAGTTAAATTTAAATTTGATAGATGATTGAAACATTTGCTGTATAATATTTCAGACAATCAAATATTATTAATTAAACTTCATTAATTATTGTTATATAATTCATAGTTTCCTCTAGGAAGATCAGATATATGTTTCTGTAATTCTAAAATTATTAAATTTAGGGAAGGAAAGATGTACATTTTTGGAAAAATGACCGCTTCCATTTTAGTATATGATTCCAATGAAGAAATTTATTCAAATCATCAAAAATTATATCTTGCGCAATCAAACTAATTAATTCCTGGATGCAGGGAATAAGTATATCCCCTTGATCAAATTATTCTTAGAAGTTTAAATCTAGATTATCATTTAGTAACCTAAAAATGAAGTCAATGGTATGCGTTTGAATGACACTTAATGGAACTCAATTGTACTCTAAGCCACGTGGGGCCAATGCTTAGATTTCTCATAAACGTAACTTAAGGCTCTGGGGTATGATGCATATGTCCCAGTTAGTTAGTGAGTATAATATAAATTATATACATTTAATTAAATTATATTTTAAAAGTACACTTCAATAGAGCGATTAAATCCTATTAATATTTCTTTTATTTCAATTCATTCAAAATTTTAAAATAATATAAGGAATTTATCAATATCGTTCATTAGAAGCACATAATATCTTAAAATTAAATTGAAAAATAATATGCTGTTTTTATTATATTTACCGAAAGAAACTGAATTTATTTTAATTACAAGCTTTACTTTCATTGAAACGGGTGAAAAAATATATTTCTGGAATTAATTTTTCAATTGAATTATTCTTTTTACGCTTAAATTTATTTTCCATAAAAATATTTCATTTAACATCATTATTTTTAATGGTGTGTTACACATTATCTATAAAATAATGTTTAGAAATAAAAATAAATGTAGTATGAAATTTCTAAATATAGTATAATATTTAAAAACATATTACTAATTTATAACTGTCTAAATCTATTATTATGTCCCTTGTGATAATAAAATCTTTGCCAAATATACATCGTAAATAGATGGTATAATACACAATCTTTATGTTTTCATGATTATAATTTTGAAAATAATGTTTAGTATGTTTTTCTTCTTCTTTAAATTTAATTTCATTTTGCAAACATTCTGTTGTGCTCATTTGTAATTAAATAAAAACATCGTGCACATATATTATACCAAATTTTTATTAAATGACTAAATTTCCGTAATGTTTAAAGCGTGAAATGTGCAATAATTTAAAGCTATTACTAATAATTTATTGCCTTCTATTTCACTTCTTATGTATGTTGGATATTTTTCTACAATATATCTCAATGATATATAATTTTTATTTTTAAATTTAGATGAAATAATAATTTTAAGCAAATTTTGATTGTAGATAAATGTTGCCTGATTTTAATTTATTCTGATTCGCTATTCTAACTTTACAAAGAATGATTTAAAAAGTTATTCTTCTGCATAAAAATAAGTTTGAATACATTAACATCTATCAGAATCCATCATTTAAAACTGTCACATCTGATACAACACATTAGAAATAATGTATCTAATATTAAAAAAAATAATTGTAAAATTTATCTAATGCACTTTATTGATTAGTACCTAAGAAATATTACTTTTACGAGAAAGATAATTTAAAATGTCCATCCTATGTTTAAATGGGAAATATCTATTCTCCGAAAACAATGTTAAATTTATTTTCGTTGTAGAAACGTAGTAAGATAATTACCCTCTGACTAAAAGCATTGAAGGAGAAAACTTAATAAAACGAAGATTTTTCGTTTTAAAAAGAAATAGAGTGAGGAAATGCTCTCTGGATCAATTTTGAACTTTTCCAAAATAAACACAAGAAGTAAAGTAAAATCTGAAGATTTAGAGAGATAATAATTAATATAAATTTGATTTTAAAGTATTGCTTGAACAAATATAAGGCAACTTAGAATATTATATGCTACTGTTTCCTATATTAATTAGTTTAGACTTCAGTTTAAAATTATCTAAATGAAAACTTTTAAAAAATAAATGTAATTTTAGTTGTGCTTTTAAAAGGTTTATTTAAATTGTTAACGAAGTTTGTCATTTAAATATATTTGTAATTTTGTGAAAACCCCATGATTGATTTAGTATTATAATTATGAATATTCAATAATTCCTAGTTCATATGTTAGTTTAGCATTTATTTAAGTTAGCATTTATAAACTGCAAGACATATTTCTAAAAATTAAGCATATATATGGTGTTTTTAATAAAATATAGTGAATTGAAAAATTTGAATAGATTAGAAAACAAAACACTATTTGAACATTTTAAATACCGTAGACGAAAATGATATTAATCATTAGTAACTTCAAAATAATAAAATATTATTAACATATAATTCTAAATTTATAATCCTCTTCTTATCTCTCTCCATCTCTATCTATTGAAATAATAATGTCCTTTACAAAAGTAATTTAAATGTCTCGTTATTTATTATGTACTATTATAACAAAGAAATACAAGGTAGAAAAGAAAAATGTTGCCATTTTTAATGTAGAAACCTGTAGAAAGAGTAATTATCGAAGTAATCACCATCACATCCAGCATCTTGTGCCATCGTGTCTCCAGTTATGCTGTAAACGTCGAAGGGTTTGGGCACAAAGTAGTCTTCGAGTGTTTGGTCCTGAGTTTCCACGAAGATGATTAACTTGGAAATGTAAGAGGTTGTAATCTGTTGGTGCAAGGTCAGGTGAGTAAGAAAGATGCCCCTAAGTCTCCCAACAAAATCACTATATGGTATTCTTGGCCACCCGCATGACATGTGGACTTGATTTATCCGCCAAGAACAGTACGTTCTTTCAATTAACCACTGCTGGAACCTTCTTTTGCTATGACTTTTGCTATGTCATAGTTAACCACTTCAGAACTAGTCCATCAGGCATAAAGTTTAATTGTGCATAGTTGCATAGGTGGTCTTGTACTGTACACGACATCATCCTGTAGTGACAACCAATGTTTGGTACACTCGGTAATATTAAACAGGGCCTACCTTTTGTGACTAAAGAGCTCTCGATTGAATATGGATGCACTGTGGTATCGAGAAATCAAGGTAAAAGGGCTTCCACTCATTGTTACTTATATACTTCCAATAGCTTGCGAAGAACCCACTTGTTTAGATTATACTTCTTTATCAAAGTGGAGCAGTTGAAATCTAATTATTTTACCAGACACTTTAAATTGTCTGGCAAGTACACCACTCACACAAGTGAATACTCAATGGCAGCCTGCGGGTCTTCGTCAGCCAAAGCCTGTTGCCATCCATAATGAATTTCATTACAGAGGGATCAATTCTCCCGACCTGAATTTGTGAAACCAATGCTTTGAAGAATTTGGGTAACCATTGCTTTCTTTCACATCACTATTTCCAATCGCTTGACAAAATCGGCGACGTAATGCTGCAGCAAACTTATTCTTATTTCATTCCATATGAAAGCAAAAACAGCAAGAACATCCTTGATTATCTTGTATAACTGCACCCTTATTTATGCCATTGGATGATGAAGATTACTTTCATTGAAAGGATTCTATAAATAATATTTATGTCTTGCATTGGTAATATCGCATTTTAAATGCCAATGACAAAATGTTAGTTTTTTGTTCAATGTAATCCAATAGCTGTGAATAACATATTAAATATAACAAAATAAATATAATACATATTTTAATATTTTTTTAGACTGATTTCTGTTCTCTTTGTATAAATGGCTTAAATAATTATAGATTATTTTAGTCATGATTTGGTACTTTATTAAATTTTCATGGATCTACAAGATTCTATATTTTCAAGTACTTTTGAAAATAAATGTATTTCCTCAAAATTGTTTTCAGTAGTAATAAAAACGTTTGATCTTTTACGAAATAAACAATATCAATCGATGTATCTTAATTTCGCAATGAACAGTTGTAAAAATGAACATCATGGCTATAGATTAATATGGTCTTATGTACAAGTCTCTTTCGAATTGAGGATAAAATAAATTTATTTTAACTCTGATAAGTAAATGAAATCGTGTATCTCTGCTGCTTGAAATTACGGTTTCCAGTTTAATTACTAATCTTTAAAATGACGACCTCTCTAACGCTAAAAATCACATGAAATAATAATTACATATAAAATAAGTTTTGTAACTTGTTTATGTTATAAATAATTTCCTATTCACTCAAATATGTTTTAAGCACTGGATCACACAGCAAATGTTAATGGTATTAAGTTATCAATGTATTTGTAATTTAGCTTTAAAATCTAAATTAAATAACAATGGATATTCTATTTATGCTCGAATACATTTACGCAGTTTTGAATATATTTTTATCATTTAACCAAATATAAATTTAGTTTAATGGATTAAAAAATAAAAAATAAATTTTATTAAAGTTTTTTTCACTATAACTCTAACAATTAAGTTTTATTATTTCTTATGATAAGTTTATTATTTTTTAATTTATTATTGAAAGTAATTTCTTATTGTAAACGTGATAATAAGATTATTATGCTTAAAGTAATATTTAAATACTTACATTTTTGTATGTATTTTAGACAAAGAAACTCAAAGTTTAATTTTAAAACTTAAAAGCAATATATTTATTAATTTTTAATTAATATTTAAAGTAATTTGCAATTTTGTTTTCGTTCACCTTATCAAATAATATAGTATATTGATTCAGTGTGTTTTTCACGTATTCATATATTGAGCATAGTTAAAATTAAAATATACATTTAAAAGTTATAATTATGAATTTGCAACTTCTTGTCCTTTATTAAGGTTTTTTAATAGTTATCGATTTGCTATTTAATAACGATGACATCATTTGTTGTAAGGAAAAATTTTAAAAACTGTGTAAATCTTTCAAAACTATTTATTCATTTGAAAATCAAAAACCAAAAATACGAATATAATTTCTATTTTAAGTAGTAAAAATATTGCTAAACAATGATAAAATTGTAAAAAATTGAATACATTGATTAAATTAAGAAACAATCCACTTCTTAATGAAAACAGAAAATTGGTATTAAATAATAGATTCAATTAAAGTTTTTAAATTTTATTCATTAAAGTGGATATTGCTTTAATATTTAATGGATTTATACATCCCTTAGAATGTAATTTAGAAAAATGTTATACATATTTTATATTTAAAGGAATATAAAAATGAACTTAACCATAATAAATGTATATAAAAATGCTTTTTGAGCATTTTTATATATATATTATTATGAGCAAGTACAAAATATTATTACAAAATATTTATGAGCCCTTAAAACACTGAAATAAACCATGCTGTAATGCATAACTGGGCATCTCTGAATTCTCGTGGGATTTGAGCTGTAATCCCCTGCAAAGCTAGTGATATTTAAGATAACCCACATGGATTAAGCACAGAATTAAAAGATTTAAAATGTTAGTGGCTGCTAAGAGCATGCTAAGTTTGGTATCCTAGAAACATTTTGCTAGAATATTTGTTACTTTTAAATGAGTTAATTACTGTGAGTTAATTTTAATTAAAATGTTTTGTTTTATTCTCCTTTTTAACTTTGTCGTATGAAAATATTTTAATATGATAATTAATGCCTATTTTCATTACAAATATTAATATAATATAACTGTTTTGCCTTATTTTTACTCAAAAAATTATATTTTAATTAATAAATAATTAGATTATAAATTATTTCATTTTATTATAATTAAATTCCTGTTTTATGTTACATTTACAAATGTAGTAAATAATATTTCAAGAGTGTTTGGAGAAATTTAGTTTTCATTTCACTCTTTATAACATAGTTAATACGTCTTAAAATGTTTCTAGAATTTAAAAATATGTGTAATAATTGTAGTTTTTAATTAAAATTGTTAAACAGATCTTAAAATACCATTCAAATTTAATGTTTCATCTCTAACTCACAGGTTTTTTTAGTTTTTCTGTGAATATTGATTATTGCTCCATTGTTTCTTTGTATTATTGGAGCAAGCTTTTTTTGCGCAAATAATTTCCTAGTTGTTTTAACTAATTCGTAAACTCATATGTGCAACATTAAACAATCAGAAATGTTGGCGTTTGATTATGAATTTAAATTCCCATGAAAATTTTGCATCATAAATATATAAATTATTCTATTGAGTTAAATTACAGGAAATTATTGCTAAATTGTATCAAATAGTCTCCTTAAGGAATTACTTTTTCAAAAAGTCCATATTATTCAACGAGAATACGTCATTATTAAGTTCACAACCATAACATTAGCTTAGAGTATTAACTTTAACTTTAACTTAGAGTATTATTTAATTATAAGAGTCTCTTCATGATTCATCAAATAATTTATATAATTATTTTTAGACTCATTTAAACTTGTTTCTAAAGCCAAACATTATAAGAAATTAGATGATATGCAATTTAATTTTGTGCAAACAAGGTTGAATTAAGTATGTAAAATGCACATGCATCACAAATTTTAAGGTGTATTAATTAATGCAAGAATCATGATTAAAAATTTTATTTTTTAAAAGTATGTTGAAATGAAGATTTTAAAATAGCATTCAGTAAGCTTAAGTAATGAATTATAGTAAAATAATAAATAAAAAAAATAATTGTATTAAGATTATTATTAGATATTTCATTCGATGAACATGCTTTAAAGAAATTCGACAAGTTTCATACATTTGCATTTTTGATACTGATCTTATGTCATTATGCTGATTGCAAATTAATAAGATCATTTAAACGCAGAAAGAATATTTGATAAAAAAATAAATTTGTAAATTTATATTGTTTTAAATACAATATATTTGTCTTTGGTTAGTTTTTATGCTGGAAATTTTATGACTAATTACATCAAACATAGTGTAAGCTCAAATATCATGTGTATGAATATACCTACTATATATAATACTGAAAATATCAAACTGTATTGCTAATTAAAACAACGGTCTTTTAATTAAAACATTTGCAAAAATAAAAAGACATTATGGAACCAATGTATAAGTTTGTAGAGTATCTAATTAGTGGAACTGAGGCATCAAAGATTAATGAAATCGACACGCTTCAATAATTCGAGATACTGTTTCCTAGTCTCTTAATTAAGCTTTTGAACGCGAATACCTGGAAAGAGTTTGATTGTTGGAGTATAAAGTTTGGAAAAGCTAAGTAATTTCTCCCTTTTACGGCTTAAAGTTTTTTTGCAACCACTATAATTAGATGCCTTTATCAGCAACTCTATAAATAAAAATGCTGTTCAATCCTGGTAAATTTTAAATGAAGCGCATGAGATTGGAATAAAAGAAAAATTTCACTTTTAGTCGGGAAACACATTTAAAATTGTACACTTTTTTTTATAAAATTTTTTAACATTATTAGATAAGAATATGAAAATGTGTGGAGACTTTATATAAAATTAGTTTTAAAGGAAAAAAATAATATTATTTATTGTAATTGAAATTTAGATTCTTGTATATGTTTCCATCCATACAGACACACACACACACACACACACACACACACACATACACACACACACACATATATATATATATATATACTGAAACAATGATGCAGGGATAATATAGTGATATATAAGGCATTTGCTAATTTTTTAATTAACTATTTGCTAATTATTTGCAATTTTTCTGTTTTGTGGTTTTTAAGTTACTTTTAGATTTCCTTTTTATTTTGCTAAATTTTACATCGCCATTTCTTTTATTTATGAATAAATTTTGACGTTAACCTAACACCATAACACCTTGGTATAGAATCGAAGCCATTTGGGTGAACCCTTGGGATACAACAGCTTTTACAACTTCAACTTATTGCCAAAGTTATTCTGGTACAGCAGTGGATACATCCTTTTAAAATTTCAAGGGAATCATATATCATATGGTAATATTAGGTTGAAGAACAAATAGGTAAAGAAGCCATTTAATCTGATAGGTAAAGAAGACTATTTGAATATCCGTTCCACGTATGGTCTCTCATATCCTGACAAAAACTGTCTAATTGCCAGTTTTAAAGTTATGAGAGAAGTTAGAGTCGAACATCTAAGAAATGTAGTAGCAGTCAATCAGTGACTAGAATGTGGTAAGGAAATGTAATGAAATGCCGCCAGAAACAGTGATGCAGGACCAATATGGTGATACATAACACAAAGTTTAACAGTCTGTCACCACGATAACACCCAATTCGATTATGGGGTTATTGATATTGCAGCTAAAATTGGCATTCTTTAGTAAGAACAATGCCGCCCATTTCATATTCTAACTGTAAATGTCGTTCATACTATCATTTGCCGCGCAAACACATGTGATTTTAGTATAAACAAAGCAATTGATGCAAACGTTGTCAAAAAATACGAGTTGATATCGAATGTATAACAGACTCCATATGTCGTACTATTGTTGGAGATGGGACTGAGTGATTGATAATTGTCATCATCTACACAATTTGTATATCACCTGCAATGGCGTGGTTGTAATTAATCTTTTGTATCCACCATTCCCTCCAGCATGCAATTATTTCAGATCCACATAAATTTGCTTGGTTTCAACTATTATGATCGCTGCTTTCTCTGAAGTAAAATCTGTAATACTTAAGGCTGTTATTCTTAGTCAGTCGAACTTAGAAACTCGTATTTTAGACGCTTAGTACCCTCCATAAAGCATATTCAAATGGACTAAACTGGAAAGAAGTTGTCGTAATTTAAATTGATAATCTGTTTTCTCATTAGATAGCGCTTGCAAATAGCAGTTTAGTCATCCGCAATATAATTTAGATATCTCAATGATGCAAACACTCGATGCAAATTTCCAGTAATTTGCCTGTGTTCTTCAATTGTTTTTTTTTTTTTTTTTTTTTTTTTTCCAGTCATCAGTATGTATGTATATACACCATGCGAATAAATACGCTAAAATTTTCATTTTTATTTATGAATTCCCCAGAGTTGTGTAGGTTAAAGATACGGAAAAAAATATTTATATAAATTCCTTATTAAAATTTAAAGTGAAATATTTTTCATATCATTTTAATAATGAAAACGTTCATAAGAGCTTAATTATTTAGGCACATTCTTATAGTATAATTTAAACAATAATAAAACTTTTTGTATGTAAGAAGTAGATTAGCAAAAAAAAAAAATAATAAATAATGTTTTGTGTGTGAATATTATTTTTCTTCTTAACATGTTCGATGTTATCATGATTGTCTAAATATATTATTGATAAATAATTTAAAAGTAAATAGTAAAGTGAATGTAATATGTTTTCAATAAAGTTCTACTTTAAATTTAATTTTAGAGCATCGAAATTAAAAATAAGACAATTTTCTGTTTTTATAACTAAAATTAAAACACGAGGCAGGTAAAATGTTGGTAATTTAACAAATACGTCCCATTAAAATAGAAGAAATAAAATTAGGTAAATGAAGTTTCACAACTGTTAATTGTTTTAATGAAATATTTTCGATTTTCACTTTAAAAATACGAAAGTTAAACAACACATTTTTCTAAATTTAAAAAGAAATATTTTTTACGAGGAATATATTTTTCTCAAGATTTCGTTTATAAAAGCTATCTATATCCAACAATAATTTTAGAAATAACTGATGGAAATTAAAAAAATGTGATAACTAATAAATCTATCTCTTCAATTGACTGATATACCTATCAGATTCTCAAATGAACCAGGAATATTTTACATCGGGGATTAATTGATATATGTATTCCTTATAGACTCAACTTATTAGATTACATTCTTATAGATTCATAAATATCTCAAATAATTACGATTAATTCATATATATTTGATATTCTTTTATAATTGATCTTACAAATTATCCCATTATTTAAAGGAAATTTCTATACTTATCTGATTGATTATGATATATCATAATTTCTTAATTGATAAAGAGTTCCTTCACTGGTTTGACTAACTAAGAGATTTTAATTTTTATTCATTCCACCCTCAAACTTGGCAATCATATGATATTTTTATGCTCAATTTCTTGTTTAATACATAAGTAAAATTAAAAAATAATGTAAATTCTTAGATTTATAATTGAAATAATTTTTCCTTGACAGATATTATTTGCACTAATATCATTGCTAAATTACTTGAATCAACCAAATACATATATTCTGAAAAGATAATATTAAAATGACTTCCAAGAATACATTAATGTAAAATATGTTCATTCTCTTTTGATTTATTTGATAATGTATCATTTTTTTTTAAATAATGCTTTAGAAAATTATTCTGTAAGTAAACCACGTAAGGTAAATGAACTATTTTGTATATAATGGAATTTTTGAATATAAGAAAGTATGGATTTGATGCAAAAGAGTTATGAAGTTATTATCTGATAATTTAAAAGGAATGTATTTTTTTCTTCGTAATTAAAAATATTCCTCAGCTCTTAAACTTTTATTGGTTTCTTGGAAAGAAGTTATGAATGCTCTTTTAATCAAAGAAAAAAATAAATTGTGAATGAAAACTCCTACAAGTCAAGTCCAGATTTCAGGTCTATAAGTTTTCTCATTTTACTTCAGTACTTAAAAGAAAAGAGAAGAAAAAATGTCTGTCGTTCACCAAACCGGAAATAAACAACACGAGATAAAGTTGGCAGTCATCTTAATGAAGGAATTCTTTGTCGTGGATTTTAGACTATTTTGACTTTACTTTATTTTCTACTTTAGAAAAAGTTACAAAATGTTAAGAAATATATATATGTACATGGCAAAACAAAAGAATACTTTCAGATTTGTTGTAGAACAGTAAATAGGAAATCTCTTAGTAAAAAGGATCTTAAAACTCATTATTATCTTTGGAAACAAATAGGAATTAGATGACAAGTATACACTGAGCTTTTATTAAAAAGGAAATAAAAAAAGACCTATGAAATCTTTATATTGTGTTTTATGGGATTTTAAAGAAATAATGGACTTTGAAGTTTGTATATACAAGAAATATAAAAGGAAAATAATGTGTAATGAAAGGAAAGTATTGTGTAGTATAAATGTTAAACTAATAACGAATAATTAAAAAAATATGCCAGTTTTTATTAGTTTCATGACTTTATACAATTTTTACTTAGTTATACAAGACAAGTTAGAGTAATTGTTTAACTTATAAAATATATTCAAGTTGTAAAGAAATATACGACTTATTTGAGCAAATTCTTAAAATACATTGTCACTTAAGTGTCTATCAGAAAACCAGATTGCATTAATTTTAAATTAGTAACAATGAATATTTCATTAATTAAATTTTTAACTTAATATAAATTACCAATGACATTCTAAAATTCCTTTTATGTCAGAAAAAAGCATAAGAGAATTATGCTAAAAAACCTAATGTAGAAAATTCCTTTCAAACACTATATAGAGGTAAAAATAGAAACTTAAAAAAATTATATTTAAACTAAGTATGTTCCCTATATAGTTTTCTTTTAAATTAAATAATCAATTCTTCTTGCAATTTTTCGACTATCACAGAAATTTTCTAAGTCTAAAAGAATAGCACATCAAGAGATAGTAAGAAAGTAAATAACAAAATTTATAATAATGAGCTGGAAATTAGTTTTTATTCATTTCAAAAGTTTTTCCCTATTAATTTTAAAAATCCTAATGAAATCAGAAGTTTAAATACAGAGAAGATATTTTTCATTTAAGGGAAAGAAGTAAATACTTGTTGAAAATCTGTCAAAACCTTTCTCGTTAGAATCCATTGAATCATATAATCTAATCTGATTGCTAGTCGCTGGTTATGATTTCTGTTAAATACAAGATGATACAAGTAACGGAATAAGTAGAAGAACGACAATTGATAATGCGATTAAATCCGTTGAATCAGTAAAGGAGAACAACTTTCATTGGAAAAACAGGATTAAAATATATATATATATATATATATATATATATATATATATTTT
>JAPDSC010089676.1:1806-28274 GCA_026290005.1 Latrodectus geometricus | reverse complement strand
AGCAATTAAAATTGTTAAGATGGAAGAAAAGAAACAATTTTTTTTTTGAGAAATATATGAACTCTGACTTAAAAAAGAAGTTCGAAAGTTTCTTTTCTTGGATTGTTCAATTTTCATTTGTCCCTCTAGTCATAATTTGCTCGCGAGTCCAGATTAAATCAGAACCACAGACTTCCATAATTATCTATGACAATCAGAATCGAAATTACGAAAGTTAAACTGAAGGCCAGAACTAATCATTCAGCTACCCTATTTTGTGTTGCTGAAAATATTTTCTCTTATTTTTCATTCAGTTATAGTGTTATGCGTAATTAAATAAACTATCATAAGATTTGAAAAAAAGAGCCATTTATAATTCAAATATAAAATTCGGTTCGATTAATTCCCCCATATAATTCAAATCACTGACTTTATAAAAGAAAAAATAATACAAGCACAATGTTATATATGTGACATTGTTAAATAAAAATAATTAAAATTTTAAGAGCTCAAGTCAAGAATAAGAAAATTGACAAGGAAAAGGTATGTTAATCAGATTTGTCTGATATTCTATTAAATTTTAGTTGAATCGTAAAATATATTTCATTACGCACACTAGTGTCTAGTATCAAACCCAGTCTTTAGAAAATCTTTCTTTTACTAATAAAAAAAACCCTCAGTGTCATGAAAGTCCATGAAGATCAATGTTTACAGTTCTCATATCTGTTTTCATGACCCAGGGCCCTGAGATGCGAAGCATGGTCCCGGTCAGTCTAACGCGAAACTCTCATTGTTTGTTTTCCAAGCATGCTTGGTACTCAGTTTTATTGACCGAATGAAGGGATGAACGGCTAAGTCTACTTTGTCCAATTAGAGGATCAAACATCGGTCCTGTCTTGATAGAGCGAGTCTCTGCCTATTATGCCACCGGACTTCCTTTTCCTTTACTAGCAAACTAAAGCCATGAGGAATAAATATGAAAAGGTGACATTTATAAAACTTAAAATGCAACTTATCAAGACAACATTTTACTATTTGAATCTTTCCTTCGAAACATAAAAATAGGGTCCAAATTGTACATATATATTTTTAGGAAAACTATTATTACCATAAACCATATTTAAAATCTAAATACAGATTTATAACACAATAGGACTGAAAAATATTTTTCCTTAAATTATAGCCAATTAAGTTATTATAATTCACCAAAGTTGTTATTTAGACATCTTTTTTAACTCTTAAAACTAAGAGAAAGGAATGACATCCGTAAGTATAATTTGATCGATTTCTAAGAAAAAACTTCAACATGGTTGTCTGCCATGTTTAAGTGCCAAAAAGCATTAATATCACAGCTCGGTACTAGACTTTAGATTGACAGCTACTCAGCAAGCTTTACACACTTCCCAAATTTGATTTACTTTCACTATGGCTTCTTTTGGTTTAATGTTCAATGATTGCAACATACTATTTAAATTGGATTCTGAATCTCTTGACTTCCACAATCGAAGTGAGTACAGATCATAGAATTAAAATCATTACATTGACTAGGAATCTGATCTTGGATTGCACTATTTAATTCATTGCTTGATACTGCTATACTAGCAGATCATAAAAATTTACGAAAAAGTTATTAAAAATGTACTCTACCATTTTCTACGATAACTTTTAAAAAAGTACTAAGGACAATTAAAATAATAAAGATTAAGCTATACAAGTGAAGGGTTAAATAAGGAATTTATTTCATTATCATTAATGACATCAATATTCTTACAATTTAAACACTTATTGCGTCAAGAAACTTTAATTTTGGTCATCAAAATTTTGTTTTGACCCAAATATTTTAAAATTGAGTAAGTGCTTAGTTTACATTTTAGCGATGTACCTTAGTAATTTTGCAGAAGTCTATTTTTTTCTTGAAAAAGGACACAATTATTCATAAAAAATATTTTTTTAGATAAGCAAGATTAATCTTTCTTTGAAAGCGCAATAACATTTTTACGTTTCAGTGTTTTGAAGATTATTTAATAGTGATGTTGACTTTTCTGTTAGCAAGATTTAGCATCATTACATTGACTGGTAATTAGAAAAAAATAAGGTGGAATTTGTAAATAAGAATAACACATTCACTAAATGTTATTGAATTGTTATCGATCAAACGCTATTAGTTTGTTAAATATTATAAGATTGTTAATTAACAATGTCCTACAAAGAATTTAAAATAGATTTTGGATTTTTGTGGTGGATTTTTCTTTTAATGTTAATAAAACTCAAAATTTCTTTCAGAAAGTCATTTTATTTCAAAGTACGGTTAATAGGTTCGGAACAAATTTCTTAAGACAACGAATCAAAATTTGTTGAAAACCTATTTACATATATAAAATTTTAGGAAACGTTTTAATCAGTACTTATGATACTTTAAGTTCCCAAAAAATCTGATCGAAGCCAAAATATTCTATAGTATCACATTTATCTTAAAAGGTGGTTTCATCCCCTGTTTAAAATATTCAAATATTACGAGTCATATTGATCATTCATCTCGATAGATATGAATCATTCATCTTTTCCTTCCATTTCTTCTGAAAGCAACCTTTTTCAGATGTCTCAAGTTACCAGCCCTTTCAAGAACATCAAATACCAAGATTTTTATAAATTCAAATGGATTTTTTTCTGCTTTCATAGAAAGAATTGAAAAATACATTAATAACTGTTAGATATAAATGTATATTTTAGATTTTTCTGTTTTTTTTTTTTCATAAGAAAAATTCGTTATTTTTACAACATTACAAAAATTAACATTGAGAATTTATGCGCTTTTTGAGAAACTAAAAACGATTTAAAATTTGTCACTTATATTACTTTAAATAAAAGAAAATTTAATTTAAAAAAAATGGGAAATATGTAATAAATATGTATCATGAATATTTTTGTGTGTGTGTGTGTGATTATTTTAACGGAAATATATTTCACTGTCCATGGAGTTAAAATTATTTAAAAATAAAGTATTTTTATTTTACAATGAATATCAACGTAGTTCAGCTTAGAACATTTAGATTACTTTAGGATTATATAACGAATTAAATGGATGTACACAAAATATAGATAAATGGTGGAAATTAAAGATACGAAAAAAATTAGAGCTTTAAATTTCATAAATACTTATTTGAAAATCCTGTAACCTATTGCCAATGGGAAACTTTTTCCTGCTTTATCCCTTAGTTTAAAATCTAATTCAACCTGAACTTACATTTTAGAGCTGAGAGTAAAAAGAGAATTCTTATTCATCAGTTACAAATTATAAAGTATAAACTGTCTTCATAAAAAAAATTTTGTTCATAGAGAAAGTTGGTAGCATGTTAATCAGGTTGCAGCCAAAAAAGCAGAAAAAGCATTTTGTCAAGTCTTGATTTTCAAGTCTTGATTTTCGAAATTAAATTTATTGGTATATGCAACCTGAACTGTGCGCATCGAAGTAAAGGATACTCTGAATCATTGGGTTATTGGGAAAAAAATTTCGTTTTCTTATAAAAATGAAAAACTTATACAAATAAATATTTTATTGAATTGCATATGGCCAATTCTACTCCAATACTATTTACCATCTTTCTGGTAATAGCATGATTTCACACTCAAAAAATGGATGGTTAGGAAAAATAGTGATCCAGATTGAAAAAAATGAAGTGAAATTAGTTTCCGAACAAACCAATAGTTTAAAATTTTAGCTGGAAGATTAATCTTCCAGCTCAGAGTGGTTGTAAAATACATGGTACAAAGAAACAAATGTAGATTGTTTCATTATGTAAAATGACACACTTGAACATTTCAGAATCTGTGTTCCATTTAAAATAGTAATACAGGTTACTTATAAATTTCACTATAACTCTAAAGAAACTTTATTTTCAGAATCTTATTTTTGTTTATTTGTTGGCATATGTTCATTTTAAAAACAGATGGTTACTTCGACCAGGGCATACTGTTTTAAACGGATACTAAACCATTCCAAACACGTAACATGTCTGCGTGATTTGGTCTGTTTCATATTTTAAGAACATTTAATCAAAAGTTTAAGCTTACAGACAATGGCTTTACTATCGTATAACAAATGGTCATTTCTATACAATTTTTTTTAATTTTATGAAAGTTAAAAAATACTAAAATCTTTGAATACTCTTTACCACTATTATAATTAAAAATTATACTTTTCTCGCTAAATGAAAAATCTTTCAATTTCTGAAAATTTATTTTCGTATCAAATTATTCACACGTAAACATCTAGAGTTATGTCGACGTTTAAATTTTTACTTTTCAGATGTCAAAATCGAATTCCGCTATTCTGCAGCAGAACCGGGGTTAAAATTAGAAACCACAGCACGGAATGAAATAACAGCCTAATGTAATTATATCAGAATGTCCGTGTCATTTAAAAGTACTTCAATATCCAAATTTCGATTACAGGGTTTGTAATTAATTTAACATAATTTACACCAACTTAAATACCCAATAAAGTTGCTTATACAACAACGTAATTTCAGCGAGGTAATATTGTTTTGGGAATTTCTCACTTCAATATAAAACCGCATTGCTAGTTTCAAAAATGTCATTTATACACTGTCAGTGAGAGTAAAGAAAAATATTTTCGCCATTGGATGCCTCTGTCTGCGTTCTCAGAGTAAATATTTTTTTTAAATGATTTACTTTTTTTCTAATTTTTGAAATTGTTTTGCCCTATGCAGCGAAGGCTTTTTCGCCTTTCCCAATATAACGCATTGAAAGTATTAGGTTGGGAAAAATGAAATCCATTATTTTTACGTGAACTTTTTTTATAACTTCTTTCAGATTCGTTTGTAAAAAGGTTTGAAACAGTTTTCATGTAGATTTTTAGGTCTTGTGCGAAGCTACGACTGCTGACATGCTGTCAAGTTTGATAATTTTTGATATTTTATAGACATTCTCGACGATATTGTATCCATGCGAGGTGCATCTTTAGTATCCAAATATCCAAATAGAATCGACGAAACCAAAATTGTGCGTAACTGGTTTTTACAGTCATATATAGGACGATAAACACCTTTCACAATTTTAGCCACCTGTTTAGCATTTTCGCCATTATAAAAGAAAAACTAAAATGTATCGAATTTTCTGTTTGTTGCCTTCAACTTTTAAAACCTTGTATTCATAACTGAATTAATCAAACAAAAAACCGCAAGAGAATATTTTAGTGTCAAATGTTACCTTTCCAACGAGCATAAATTTGAAATTGTTTGATAGATACCTCACGAGATAGCGATCACTACAGACGTCTACCGAAAAATTAATGGATAACTTTTCCCCCAAACTAATATATATTGGAACATGGACGCACTGTCCCGAGACTACAGTATTTAGTAATATCAAAACTAAAGATTTTTCAAAGATAATACATCTATTTCGATTTATTTTTAGTCACTTTATATTCGAGAATTTATTTTATAACGTAGCACATTCTTCTGAAAAGATAGTAAAATTTTATAAGATGAATAATTTTCCAATTTCAGCAATAAAATTTAAGTTTTCAAGTTAAATCTGAAATTCAGAGGTGACACTTAATTCTATATTTTGTTAGAAAATATGTATGAAATATCAAATGTAATTTTTGCTTCTGTCCTGCAATTTTTTTAACACAGTTTATAACATAGCTAGAACTTAAAATACTTTTCTATGCACATACTTTTATGTTAATTTTCAAGAGCTTCATGTTTTCACATTTATTCCGAAATGTGTCAGAAATTTCTTTATGAATTCTTCCAGTTTTTATTTCTTTCAGCATGCAGTACACAAAAAGTAATTTATATGTTTTGCTTTTGTTTTATTATAGTAATGTTTTTCATTTCCAAACACTACGCTAGATTACTGAATCTACTTTTTTCTCTGACAAAATCTAAATTACGTAATTATGCTACACGTCAGAATGAAGTTAAATTTATAGAGCCAAACTTAAAACGATTTAAACGAAACTCAGTGAAAAAGTGGCTACATTTACCTCTAGTGCGATATAACTTAATTTCTAAAGGTACAAAAGTTTGAAGTAGTAGAGAAGTTAGTTTTTAAATGGAAAAAAAAACCTAATGTTATCTGGTTCTGATAACTATTTTAAAGCATTTTAAAAAATTTATGCACAAGAAAAAAATTGGTGAGTGTAAATTAAAATAGTATAAATCACTTTAAAACACTAGTTAAACTAGTGTAGGAAAACATGAATTTCAGCTAAAATGAACATTACACAAAATATTTCTACCATAATTTTTAACAAAATTTACCTTTTTTTACTTTAGCTCTTAAATTTTATTAGCAGTTTACAAAAATTCTAAGACAAAGTTATATAATATGAGTGAAATTAGCAGAAAAACACTACGCATATACGAGATATTAAAAAAATATTTTTCTTCATTCCTTTCCAATTTTTGTGGGTGTCTTTAATTTGAGAAAAACATCGACAAATCTCTTTAAAATCTCCGGCTATTTTAAAAGCAGTTATCAATTATGCCACGCAGTTGCAAGCGCGGAAAGAACTATTCTTCAACAAAGTCATCCATCACAAAACGAAATATTATTCCAGTCTTGGTAAAGTTTTTTATTATTGGTGTTTCTTCCTGGTAAAGCACTTCCACACCGAAACACCCCTAGCAGACTGGATGGAAAGTTTGCTTCTTCTCAACAACTGCAGGAAAAAAGGGTGGTGGAAAAAAGAAAAAAAGACGAAACCATTCAACACAGAGAAGTCATCACTTACGGTGTGGGCTTACGTGGAGGTGAGAGGTAGAGCATTTTTCACAGTCATCCCTTTTAAACCGTTTCGTTGTGGCTTGTTTGCTTTTGTGTCCAACGATTTGGAAGGGGTCCACGAGGTTGTTGGCAGGGCTCCAGCCTGGAAGCAACAAATGATGCGCGCCCTTGAATCCCGCCACGTGTAAATGCGAGTTGGATAATGCGGAATTCCGTTTCCGTCCTCCAATGAATTCCGGAGTTGTCCTCTCCGTCAGGTATCTCTAATGGTTTTACATTCTGCGTGCCTGTGACACACCTTTGATACTCGTTAAAAATAACGTAATAAAAATAACTCCTTATTCATTAGTGCGTGCTTTTGTAACTCTGTCAGAGCAGAGCCATTTTAATCTCCCAGAAGTTAATTATCTTCATTCAATTTTGATGCGTAACATTCCTAAATATCTAACTTGCTATTTATTTCTCCTTGTAAGCTTTTGCCCTCAAGAATAAAATGCGCCTTCAAAAATATGATATTGAATTACTTTAATATCAAAGAACGTTTAGAAATGAAAAAAAATTTAGAATTTGCTTCTATTTAATTCATTTAAACGAAATTAATTTACAGAGAAAAATTAGGTCTAATAATAGATTAAGATGGATTTCTGATATAAATTTCAAGAGATTAGTCTTGATAAAGTTTAATACTTGCTGATTATTTTTTAAAAATATGGCTTTTCTGCTGTCTTTATCAAATTAACATTTTCAAAACTTAACAAAATGGAATAAAATTAATGTAAAAAACGACGCAGTTAACGCCTTATATTTACAAGTAAAGCGTATCAAAAATGTTTACTTTAGAATATCAATATTTTTCGATTATTGAAATATAAATTTTTCTTATATTACTTAACAAATTTTCGAAATAAACATTAAAATTTTTTAAATTTCTCATTACATATAAAGGATTAAGGGAAAATTCGATTATTAAAAGTAAAAATATCATTGTTTTTAAATTTTAATATTTTAGTTCCTCGTAATTTCAATTTATTACTCAACAGCCATTTTTTTTTTTGCACACATGGGCTGATTTAATCAAATCTTATAGGCTGAAGTATATTCTAATGGGTTGGAGGGAAAGTTCTGTCGTATTATGTATGATGTTTTGCGATCCATGTTGGAAAATAATCCACATTTAACAAAAGTCGAGAAATTGCAGAAGAGTTTGGCATTCATCATACAACTGTTGGAGATCACATTAAATCTCTTGGGTTTGTGTTTGAATTAACGGAAAAGAATTTGTCTGATCGTGCAAGAATATGTTCATCACTTCTGATTAGACACAATGTGGAGCCGTTTTTGGACAGGCTGGTTACTGGAGATGAAAAGTGAATTCTTTACGAGAATATTAAAAGAAAAAATCTTACTGCAAACCAGGAACATCATCAGCAACAGTTCCAAAACCAAGCATCCATCAACGAAAAGTACTGCTTTGTTTGTGGTGGGACAGGAAAGGTCCAGTGTATTAAGAGTTGCTGAAACAGGGAAAAAATATCATCGCGGATCTATACTGCAATCAGCTGGATAAATTGAATGCAGCGATCAAAGAAAAAAGGCCAGCATTAGCGTCCAGAAAAGGAATAGTGTTCTACCACGATAATGCTCACCCGCATACTGCAATGGTGACACTACAAAAACTGGATGGGAAATCCTTAGTCACCCTCCGTATTCACCTGACATTGCACCCTCTGATTATTAAGTGTTTAGATCTCTGCAAAATTATCTGACGGGGAAAAATTTCAAATCTTTTGAAAGTGTTTCTAAGGCAGTTGCTGGCTATTTTAACTCCATGCATTAGAACTTCTACAAAACAGGAATTTACAGGCTACCTGGAAGATGGCAACAGGTTGTAAGAAATAACGGAGCATATAAAAGTGATTAATATTAACATATTTTTATAAATGAATTCATATATTTTCTTTAAAATACGACAGAACTTTCCCTTCAATCCAATAATTTAAAAAAAAGTGATCCATGGCCGCAAGTTAATTATTATAAATGATATTTCAGTACAATGAGAAATTCACATAAATGCTGTTTAAGGTATTCACACACACAAAAGTATTAAATTTATAGAATTTTTAGACAGATGGACTGTTCTGTACAAATCAAATTCTTAAATTTATACTTTTATATAGACTTTTCGCATTCTAGTTTTAATTGAACAAATTTCTTATGAAGTTTCATTACTCATGGAATGCATCCCATTGTAAAATTAAAATGTTCAATTTTTTTTACAAACAATGAAATACCATTTTTACAATGAAATATCACTTCTCAACGATTATATAACTAATTATTAAAGAAGATCCTTTTAAACTTGTTCAATTACTATTCGGAATATCTCTGAGCTCCCAAGGAAACATACAATCCCACTTCTTAATTACAATGCTTATCACAGAAATAGCAATATAATTGATTGTTTAAAATTATATCAATGTTTTATTAGTTATAATGTCAATTTTGCACATGAAGCCCTATTTAACAGAGATCAACTGTTTAAAATTAATTCCGATCTAAAATTGATTAGGTAGGTTTGTCACTGAACGGTCACTTAGCAATCAAGGGTCGATTAGACAGGGAGCTCCGGGTTTTAGTGGATTTGGAACAACTACAAATATCCACGTTTAAAGTGGGATTCGAACCCGCGAACAGTTAACCGAAAGCAAGAGCACTACTTATACAGTGCCAGCTTGGGATTGTATCATAGAAAACCTCTGGAATGTAATTATACAACGAAGTGTTAAATCTTATGTTACTGGGCTAATTAAAGTACTTGTTCAGTATGTTCATATGGAGATTATCTGTAGCAAATGGTTAATATAGTATATATTTCATTTTTCGTACAAATTATTAAAACTTCAGTTTTTTGATAGAATTTTGAATTTTTAAATTTTCAAGTTATGCCATTTGGATACATAAGCTTATTGAACAACAGTGATTATGAAATCTTGAAAAATCTTCAGAAATGATGAACCAGAAACCGGCTATAATTTTATCAATGTGGTAACGCAACTTTTATCAGACCTAGAATGGCAACAATAATAAAGTTATCTAGTGACAACAGAAGACTTAGTCGAACTCTGGCGCCATGAAGTGAGCTACTAAAATACTAAATTATCGAATTTGTTGTATTTACAGAATTATTTATCGATATTTTATTTTTTATGCACATAAAAAAACATAAAATTCTACAAGAGTATTCATTTTAATTTGTCAAAATATGAAAGTAGGGCACTGAGATTATGATCAAGTACGTTAATTTTAAATAATTTAGCTACATATAAACTCTAAACCTGCATACATTCCAATTTGCAACTGGTTCCTTACATACTATAAGTCACAACATCCAATTAAAAGTCAGATTTAAAGCTAAATTTTCATACAATAAGGTTTAATATTTAATAAATAATTATGCTGCTCTATTTTTAGATTGATAAAACATACATAAAATTTCCCAGATTCTGTTGTCATTAAAGCATTACTTTGTTTTTACGGAAAATTCTCTTACAAAATATAATGTTTTACTCAAATGCATATTCAGGTATTTTCTACAACAGAAATTTTAACAAATGTCGAACGTCACTCAGACTGCATTCTAATAAGTGCTTTTTTGTAACTCTTTCTCGAAATACCGCTTTATCGAACTGATATTAAAGAATTCTTAATACCCTTAATGAATCAGTAACAAACATAGGTGTTGAAGATCAACCGATCCTTTAGATAATCCTTTCTCTTGTTGACCACCCAAACAACTAGAGCAATTAGTTCCGATTGTCAATGGAACCTATTCTCAGCTGCTATGAACAACATTGTTTTCATAGCTCGCGTGGTTGCCAAATCGCTTTCTTATTTTGAATCGCAGTTCTTCCTACCTGGAGATAAAAGAACAAGACATTAACCGAAATATACTCCACCGTTCAAATGCTTCTTTTCGCACTAGAACGACAGCTCAAGAATAGGAGATGGAAAAAACTTGTTGCTCGCATCCTTGAGCCATCTTTAAAAAAAAAATAACACGAAAGGAGAATTTGATTTTTATCTATGCAGTGTCGGTTTTAGAAGTAGATTTCATGGAGCGATAGTCATAAGTTATTTTATCTGCAGCAATTAAACACTTGACTTCTGAACCGAAGTGAATCAACTTGGCAAGATTTTAGGTATATACATCATGTCTCTAAAATGGTTCTCAACTAGTCCGAAGTTATTGTCAAGGTTGTACATTTGATAGCATGTTCTTTCACTGCGTTATAAAATTACAAGATATCAAAAGTGGTTTCATTGATTCTGATAAGTATCAGTCAAAAGAAATTTCAATTAAAAATTGATATTGATCCATAAACTAATAATTCAATATTAGCTTCCACATTTTTGGGTCAAATACCAAAACTATAACTTATGAATCAAATTTTCAAAAATAAGTTTATGGAAAAAAACTTGCTATTTTTCTTAAATAAAATAAGAAATATGTAAATATGTACTCAAAGAATAATTTTCAAATTTAAAGACATGGTATTCATTCGTCACTGTATAAATAGGAACACATTTTATCGACCCTTCTCAGATTTCTTTTAAATATTTTCTTAATAACTACAAATAAGATTTTCAAATTTGCAATTTTTAATAGTTATAATATCTTATGTCAAAAATTTATGATAATCAGAATGAAAAGTTAAAATTTCTAAGTCATTAATATAAAATAAACCATTAAATATCATAGAAATATTAATTTTTAATAAGAATTTACTAAATTTCACTTATTTCTTATGTTAAGATATATTTAACAACTACAAATTACAAAATTTATTCGAAATACTTCTTTAATATATTTGCAGATTAATATAAATATAATAAAACAATCTATAAAAATAATTCTTTTTCAAGATGAAATTTGACTGTAGTTACATAGACCTATGTACAACAGCTTATTTTAAAAGAGACCTATGTTGTAAAGTAAATTTCTAACCTCTACAAGCATCTATATACATGATAGAGATTGAACCCATGAACCATCGAATTGAACCCAGAGAGCTGAATATTTATCTTCAAAGCCTGATAGTTAATAGCAAAATAAGATTTATTCAAAATGTATTTTGAATAAATTTGAAGGTTTATTTTGCTTACCGTTCAATGGATTTTATTTTTGTTAATCTAAATAGGATTTAATTTAAAATTATTCTAAACCACAACATCGAAATCAAAAGTGGAATTCGAACGTATAAACAGTTAACTCGAAAGCTTAAACAAATATCGAAAGAGTACATTTTTTAATTAAAAATACTGAATTAGGAATCGAATTATGCTTTAGAAAAAAAGTTTAGTTAAAATATAGATAATGATTTAACTCTTCGAATGCTAAAATTTAAATTCGAAAGTAATTACACAAATAAGAAAAGTATTTAAGTTAATTGCAGATAGTTATAGAGTCTCCCGGTTGTATATTTCATCAATATCATTTGTAACTAATCAAATCCCATTCAAATCTAAAAAGTGTGTTTATTTCCTTAATTATGCACTTCAGAAAACTATTGCTTAAATTTTTGTTAAAAAATCAATGCGATCATTCGACGTTTGAGTTTTTCTTAATTGCTCAGATAAAAATGGAATAATTTACTACACCTTTTTAAAAAATCATTTTGAATCAGTACGATTTAAGTTCCCTTATTCTTACGAAATAAATTCAAGGAAACTAATTTCATTTTCATTAAGATTGATAAGGAGTTTTCTTGGTAGTTTGTATAATAAATATCCGACCATTTTTCATAAACATTTGTAAACAAGGATTTATAATTTTGAAAAACGTTAGTTTTAAATTCCTGTTCTTTGATTTATATGAAATCAAATATTTGTTTTGTGGGAGCAAAGTTTGAATCAGACAATAAAGATTAGTTTCAAGTTATTTTTCCACGACTTCATAAATGTGTGTTTTATATTTTGCTGATTTTATTGCAAAAAATGTTACAGATTTTCTTATAAGCAATTATAGTAATCCATGAAAACATAAAATTCTCACTTAAATATGCCCGACTTTCACCTTCACCTTAGATACTAAAATATTGAACATTTCATATTTTACGTTTATACTTTATTATATTTGTGTCACTTCTAGAAGCCAGAAATTTAATAAATAAAACGTAATTTTCTTGAATTAAGCTTTTTAGGAAAAATACAATTTATTAATCCTTGTATACATTTTTGTATGCCTCTTATTAGTCATGAATATAAATAATTCCCAACAAAATTCGTCTGAAAAGTGTTTATCATAAATGAGGTAGATGATCTTTTGGCTTGGATTACATTCTTATTTTATTGAATATTTGAAAAAACTAATAATTTAAATAGTTATTTCAAATTTATTCAACAAACATAAATACAAGTTTAGTATCAAAGATTTTATATTTGATAGATAAAAGATAAATAGTACTTAATTTTAAAGTAACAAATCTGAATCAATATTAAAGCTTTAATAGTTCTTTTAGTACATAAAAGTACCTCGAAAGCTTGCATGAGATTATATTCTTGTTTACATTTGATGGATTTATCTAGGAGTTGAATGATAACATATGGAATTCCTGTAACAGCTTTGACAGTATTTAATTTGCCTCACAAAGGCATTAGAATCCTACATATTACACATTTTTACAATTTCCGAATAAAAAAACTTAATTTACATCTTGTGGTTAAAGAGAAAATTTAATATAAATTAAAATGATCGACCAGCTTTTGATGCACAACAGTAAGCTATTATATTTCCAGCCACACAAACTACAAATCATAAATCTTTACTAAATCAATAGCTTTTGAAGTTTGTTGATTGCCAGATATACTTAGATTTTAACTTAAATTGAAAACCAATTTCGCAAGCCTACTTTAATCACTATCAACTAGATTAATTTTAATTAATAACGAACAAGCTTTTATAAATATTTGTGAATTTTCAGAAATTTGTACAGAAGAAATTTTGTAATGTAAATTAAACCACTTGTACCTACAACTTTTGTAATAAATCTTTAATATATTCAGAAGTTGTGCCTTAAAATTAAATGTACTCTCCTAATCTCACTGCACCAAAAATGGAAAATAAGTATTATCTTTGCTTATATCACTACAAGACTTATTAATTGACAAAGCGTAGAGATACATTTTTCAAAAATAATATCATAGTGCGTAATTATATTAAATAGTTACAAAAGCGATAATACGATATTGACAGTTTAGTTTATTTCGCCTTCAATAGTAATATTTTCCTAGCAAAATCTGCTTAAACTGAGAAACACCATTTAAAATGGATTCCGAATTCACATTCAAGGCAAGAATAGAACTCATTAATTGCACAACTGTGGTCAGAACACTAACCATTCGGCCACCAGCTTAGCTGGACCTAGAGAGAATTGGTTGGTTTGTTGGGTTTTCTGGCGCAAGGTTCAAAAAGGACAAGCTGCGTTGGACCTAGAGAGAAAGCTGAGAAAATTTTGGTTTTTCATATATATTTAATATCACAATTCATATCTATATCTGAAATATTTATAAATAAATATTTAATATTTTGACATCACATTATTTCTAAACTTAGATTAGCACTTCACTCACCAATTAGAATTCAATATAGGTATATTTTTTTAGCACAGAAACCCAAAAAAACACAGAATATCAAAGTGAAGTATTCAAGTAGTCTATCAGAACGTGTCTAGATAAGGATTTTTAATTTAATTTTCAAATTATATTTTAAATAAATGGTTGACTAATTGGATTACATAGGAAAATGTCAAATAAAAAACAAGCTGTGACAAAAAAAATTTTTATAAATGGAATACATTATGCTTAGAATATCTAAGCTTTATGAATGTTTAATTTCTAATCATAAATGCATTAACATAAATTTCAAGTATATAAGATGCAATTAGCAAAATCTTATTAATCTAATAGGAGCAGCACAGATCTGATTTTTGGTACTTTTCACCATGTCAACTAAGTTTCAGTTAATGAGGCTCACCAATAAGCTGGTTCAAGGATTTATAACTATATTAGAGACATTTTTTCTACCAACATTTTAACACACACATTAACCACTGTTGTTCTAGTGTTTTCATAATTTTATGCAAGTTTAATCAGTTTTAGTAGGCAATAAGAAAGAACTACTTTGATATAAAAGCAAATTTATGAAGTTTTATAACTATTTGAGACTTAAATTTCAAACAATTTTATAAGTTTAAAAAAGTGACAACTATTTGCGGATTATAAAGCAAAAAACATTCTCCCATTGTTCTTAAAACTACAGTTAAAAGCATTTTTCCAAATAGTACATTCTATTTAATAGAAAGATTAGTCATTGTCTATAAATATTGCTATTCGCATAAAATTTAAATATCGTAACTAATAGATTACTCATTGCAAATGGGACAATGGCCACTTACAAATACAGATTAATAAATTTGTAGCCTGAGAATTTCAAGTTAAGAAATCAAAACAATTTGATATTTTTTACCCAACCAAATCAAATTAAAAAATTAATAAAAATTTAGCAAATATTAAAATTTTAATGGTATTTTTTGGTGATTATAATTTAAATTTTTAACAAACAAGGAAAGTATAAATTGATTTTCGATTCCACTTTAATTATTTAAAGTTATGTAAGTACGGAAATAGAATTAAAAAAATGCATTTTAAATAATTTTGGAAATTAAAATTTAAAAATTCAAAGTAGAAGATTCATGGACACTTGAACCGAAATTAAAAATTTTTATATTTATAGGATGAATAAAAAACTTAGCTCAAAATTGAGATTACTAATGATCATTCAATTTAAGAGCACGTTTTTATCGTTATTTAAGTTGCTGCATACCTTCTAAATATTCTTCTTCAAACTCAAAATCGTCCATGGTAAAAAATCCACTGAGCAAATCACCCAAGAAGTTTCCCACGCCAACTAACCATTCGGAGATAACTTCTAAGACTTCGAACAACTTAACTTCAACCGCCCACATCACTAAGCAGTTCTATCAACCCACTTCAAGACATTTGACAACGGGATTTGTAGATGAAAGCGCTACTACAAAGTAGACAATTGTAGTAAAAAAGCAATTTATAGCTGGTTTCATTTCGACAAGTGATAAGAGAGCTTTTTATCGGAAGACTAAATGTAAGCAAACTGATAAAAATACTCCATTTCTATAAAGAGAAGCATGTGTTGCTGTCAAATGCTGAAATATTTTGAAGATGAGCTAGTTC
This sequence comes from Latrodectus geometricus, assembly GCA_026290005.1. Taxonomy (NCBI): domain Eukaryota; kingdom Metazoa; phylum Arthropoda; class Arachnida; order Araneae; family Theridiidae; genus Latrodectus; species Latrodectus geometricus. The sequence continues at coordinate 12,269 of JAPDSC010089676.1, read as the reverse complement.
AACATAGAAAAATCAATGCCACATGCGCGTGTGGTTAGATATAGGACGAAAAGCCAAAATTATTTTCACAAACGCACATGTTTTCATTGTTTATTCGCTATCTTGCTCGTTATCTTTCCTTATCAGCGACTAATATCGAAAATGAAAACTGGAAACTTTGAACTATATAAAAAAAGATTTCCGATGGAGTCTGTAGCATTTAAGATTAAAGTAATGTATTCATTATTGTGCCAGATTACAAAACCGCAGTAACAAAACATTTTTAAGCTGCTTTAGTAGCATAAGCACTTTTCCATTGTTCTTTCATTTAGATTTGATCAGTTTATTTGAGAGCTTCATAGAAATTCAAATTTAAAGCATTTATCAATAGTTTTCATCGTTAGAATTATTCCATACACATCAGTATAGTTTAGTTCCGGTTATTGACATTAGACTAACATCGATTAATGAAATAAAAGATAAATTTCCTTGTTAATTCTGTAAAAAAATTTTCAAATAAAATTAATAATTACATATAAGCATTAAATATTCAACTCGCATAAAAAAAAATAAGTATTAGGTTCCTGGTCTCTAATATTACAGTATTTCGTAACAATACAAAATTTAATTCAAGCACTGAAAATAAAACTAATCACATGCATTTAATATTGTATGACATGTTTTTCTTATTAACACACCAATAGTCACTAGATATCTATAAGTATATTAGCAGTAACAAATTGTTACATAATCAAATTTTGATTTGGATCATTCAAAAGAATAAACCATAATTTTAGAATAACTTCACGAATTTTTTAAAAAAAATTATCTAATAAATTCTAGAATTAAATTTAAACTACCAGGACCCATTTTTCATATAATTTCAGCTTGCTCTTACAATATATATGTACTTAGTATTTTACTGTAGTTTATATAGTATAAATCTCAATTTTTCATTGTTTTGAAAGCCGACTGTAGCACTCCTATCCTAATGAGCGCCCTCTACTGCTAAGTGGTGGAACTCTCCAGGAAGGACCAGGAACATTATCTATGGCTACTAATGCCTCATTTCTTCGTATGTAATAGTAATATATGTTTTAATGCTTATCTGTGCTGTGGGTAGATTAAAAATAAAAATGTTTTTACCCTGAACCTTTTTTTCTTTTATTTCAAAAATATTTAGCTAGCTCCCTTTATAACATCTATTTTCTCAATATGTTCAAATTGTTGAAAAAAGATTGCCATAGGTAACTTTATTTTTATAAAGTTACATCTACTATAATAAGTTCAGACTTTAATTATGGTATATATTTAATCAAACTTTTCAAGTTTTCTCAAAAAATGTTTATTCTGAAGATCAGATTTCAAATGCCAGAGTAAGCAAGCTTTTCTAATTATCACGAAATACCAAATAACTTGCACAAAAATTTTAGGGCTTACAAATTTTTATTTCTAGAAATCTTATTCCTCAAAAAAAGTATAACAAGTTTCCTTAGACAAAATCTGAAAGCTTTACTTAGATTTTTACCAATGAATTATTTAAATCATTAAAGGATTCATAAGAATTTAAAGCAAATAGTTTAATTTATTAGTTTCAACATTTGACAGCGTCTTGAAAAATTTGTTTACTGAAACTATTAACAAATTTTTAAAAAAACTATTTAGCGATTACTTTTTATCGCTAGAACTAATACAAATGGTACCGAACCAATGCAAATATTTATATTATAAATGATAGCCAAATCCATTAACTTTGAGTACCTAACTACTGTTGGTTATTTAGATTGACACACAAATATAACACATAATCAATGAGATTTGATACATATTGTATTCTTACTTCACTATTTTTATATTTTATTTAATACTTTCTATGTAGATTAAGATTTATCTTCGAAATAAAATATTAATAATTACTGATATATAAGGAAATAAGTATTTGTAAATTGGAAATATTATTTCATACGCAAGTGATAATTTTAATCAGTATTAGAAAATCTAGATCCATAAATTATATAATTGAAACCTTTAATAAAAAATCAGGAATGTAAAATAGTTGACGTAAATTGCAAAACTTTACAAGCTCATCAATGTCTGAAAATTATCATTAGAATTATCACCACAGCAATTATTTTTTTTAAGAATCATTAATTTAAACTTCACTATATTGATAAATTTTATTTATCATTCAAAAAGGTATTCATTTCAATCCAATTCTTTTTATTTAACAAATTGTGCTTTTTTTTTTACTGTATAGTAGAATTTTGATGAATATAGAATTTTTAACTGTACAAAAAAAAAAAAAAAAAAAAAAAAATTAAAAGGTATATTATTTCTGACAATGTGACGTCATTTGAAGTCCTTATAACAACGCGTACAAAAGTTTGTATTCAACTTTCATAAATGTATTCCCTTCCTTATTCAATGGGGCTATTAATTTTCATTTTAAAATGAACTATAGAGCAGTATAAAAATAAATGGACACATCGACAGTATCAAGTGTCAATACATCTCCAGAAAGGTCAGAATCATTGTGACTCGAGGAAAACAATGCAACAAATCAGTCGCGTGTCAAGGGGTAACGCATGATGGAGTTTCAGGAGAAATAATTTAAATGGTAATTCTTACTTGTGCCAACTTTAATTCTTGTTACATAATACAGATGTTAGCAAATCATAAGCTCTGATATAACAATCGGATGTCAAAAGTTGTATCGTGGAAATCTATTCTTAAATAATACAATTCTTAATATAATTAAAAGATTTATTGGACTAAAATTAGTTTTAATTAGTTTTTATTCATGAAAAGTTTTAATTCGAAATTTTTTAATAATTAAACACTCATTTTACAATGTTGTTCGGTCCGTCGGTCAACACTCACTAGACACGGGAATAGTTATATAAAAACCTACAATTTGAAGGGGGTATGAAACCAGAACAAATATTTATATCCGTCGTGAGAATTGAACCTAATAACATTTATACTGAAGAATTATGTGTTAATCATTTACCAGCTAGTTCTGCATACAATAATGAAGGTAGAAAAATGTAATAACTATACAAAGGTTTTGTTTGTCGCTCAACATTCATGTTTTTACTCACAATGCCTGATTAAGGAGAGATCTACGCTTTAAAATGGATTCCAATGCAAACAACTAAGATTTGAACCCATTAAATATTAGTTTGGGGAAAAAGTAATCCATTATTTTTTCGGTAGACGTCTGTAGTGATCGATATCTCGTGAAGTATATATCAAACAATTTCAGATTTATACATGTTGGAAAGGTGACATTTGACACTAAAATATTCTCTTGCGGTTTTTTTGTTTGATTCATTCAGTTATGAGTACAAGGTTTTAAAAATAGAAGACAACAAACAGAAAATTCGATACATTTTAGTTTTTCTTTTATAATGGCGAAAATGCTAACCAGGTGGCTAAAATTGTGAAAGGTGTTTATCGTCCTATATATGACTGTAACAACTAGTTACGCACAATTTTTCTTTCGTCGATTCCGTTTGCGTATTTGGATGCTAAAGATGCACCTCGCATGGATACAACATCGTCGAGAATGATAATTTTTGATATTTTATAGACAAACTTGACAGCATGTCAGCAGTCGTAGCTTCGCACAAGACCTAAAAATCTACATGAAAGCTGTTTTAAACCTTTTTACAAAGCGAATCCAAAAGAAGTTACATAAAGTTCACGTAAAAATAATTGATTTCTTTTCCCCCAACATAATATTAACCGAAAGCAAGAGCGCTAATTATTCGACTTCCAGTATGCTGAAGATTTTATTTTAAAAATAAGCATTTTCATATTAAAGTTTCTATCACTTATTGTTTAAGAAATAGAGTTCATATTGTAAAAACAATCAGATGTGACATCAATTACTTATTCAATGAAAATTACTAAAATAACATTTTTATACTTTTATGTGATTAATGAAACCTTGTACGAAAAATATCAGAAAACATTAATCTTATATCTTAATTATTAATTGAGTTTCCTTGAGATTTATTAAATATCAATTTAAACACAGAAATAATCTCGAAACTGTAGTTTTTATTGAAATAAAAACTCAATCTCAATTTCAAAAATATAATCCAGTTTTAGAACTGTAAAATCTAAGCATAAATTATGTTGTATTGAATCCACTTTAAGCATTTTTAAATTTTACTCAATTTGTTGTTTTGTCTTTCAACAATTATTTTTCACACGTGGGCTGATTTCGTGAGATCTACAGTTTGAAGCGAGTTTCGAACGACAAATATTTCAGTGCAAAGTGGGATTCAAACCCATGAACTGTTGAACCAAATGCCAAAGCGTTAATTAATAGGCACACAGATGGACTTTTAGTCATAGCTCTGAATAAAATTACCTTCAATAGTAGATAACTTTGTTGATTTTTTTTGTCATAAAATCTCATTACAATAAAATCTTTAATAACACGTTTAGTAGTACTTAGTAATAATGAGTTATACCGTAACATACCATTTATAATATTTCTTGTCGTGAATTCACTGAATAATTAATCAGCAAAAAAAAATTAAATTTTTTTTGAACAAATTCTCTGTATAATTAAATCCTAAGAATAATTAAAGAAAAAAGCTTTGTATCTATTTTAAATCAGATACATAATTTAAAATTTTGAAAAACTAGTAATTTGTGTTTTAGTAATCTATTGGTAAAAATAGACAAATACGAAAAGGAAACATCAATTCTCCACACACACACCACTTTACTAGAAAAAGAAAATATCAAATATTTTCAATTAAAAAAATAAAGTATATGAAAATTCATTAATATTTTTACTCTCTCCATTAAAGTACTTTAAAAATTATTATTAACCATATAAATATAAATTTTGTCATTGAAATTTCAAATTAATTTATTCTTATAAATGAATATTCTTTTTTACAATAAACGATATTGATGCCATAAGATTTATAAAAATTCTCGATCTTATATGTTCCATATTTTTTTTTAAATTTAGAATAAAGTGAATTCTTAACTATTTTAGTTTTAAACATATAAAGAAAGCAATAATTTAAAAGTTTCCGATAAAAAATTAAAGTTTAAAAGACTTTAACAAGTTTTCAACTAATGCTTTTAAATGCTTAAAATTTCAAAAACTTTAATTTTCCCCCGAGAAGAAATTAAATATTTGATAATACTTATCAATTACTTTTAAATAGTTTAAAAATTTCATTTGTATTGACTGAAGTATTTGTCTTATATCGAACATTATATATATCGAACATATCGGTGATAAAAATTATCTTGTATTAGCCTTTCTACATTTAAGTCTTGTAAAGTTAGCATTTCGAATTAAAGTTTATAGGAAACTATTGAAGGGTAAGAAAAAAAAATTGGATATCACTGCCCAAAATAAATTTTATAAAAAATTTGTGAATTCAATAATTTAATACGAAATATTAAATATAAATTTGTATCAAATAAGAAACAGTACATTAAATAATTATAAAAGTTTAAAATATGAAAATAATTTTGAGAAATTTTGTAGAACAAATTTAAAGTAAACTATTGAATTCAAATTCATTTTAAGAATGAAAATCGGCAGTATAACAGAATACTTACAGTATTTAAGTAGTTTTATAAACATATAATTTGATTTTAAATTGCTAAAAAGATTCACAGATACATTAGAAAATTAAAAATGCTTCGGCAATTTAAGTCTGAAATTGTGTCTTGCACTAATTTGTTATTCAATATTTTTGCATTAAATGGTAAGCTTAATACGAAATTTTTTCATTAACTTAAAAATTTAGATGAATTACTTTTATGTCTAAAAATCATAAAATAGAATTTTATAAATTTAACTTCAAGCAAGTTCTATATTTCTAGGAGAGTGAAATTTTAAAAATATTATAATATGAATAGTATAATAGCATAACTAAAACGAAAATTGCAATAAATAAAAGAGCAAGTTCTTAATATCCTTTATTGGATCTTTAGAAACAAAAGTAAATTTTATAACTTATAAAAATGAAGTAATTTTTAGTAAGAAATAAACACATAAATTTCTCATTTTTATAAATTTTATTATCAGTTTTAATTTAACTATAATTTATTACTAAACTTGGTGAGAAATAATGGTGTCAATATAAACACGCAGTTATAAACAACATTAACTTATCGATTTTTTAAAGGCTTTCCAAACACAACCATCTACTTTTCAACACTGTCTAAAAAAGATAAAGAGAGAGGAGAAAATACCTTTCCTTCTGCATGACTCACCTGTGTTTTCCATGACTATGCCCTATGTCAACTACTAGCGTAAATATAATCCACAGCGTTGTAAGTTTAGTGCCTCAAAACCCAATGGCCCAGACACATTTAATACTTCGGGATTTGCTCTTCCCTATCTCTTTGGCGACGGGAGATTTAGAGATCGCCGCCTGATTGGCGAGCTTTCCTTCTTTTCTTATCTGTGTATGTGTCTACCGCTTCTTCTATACCATACTTCGAATTTTTCTTAGATTATTTTGTATTCGATGTTAAATTTTATCACATGCCGCTCTCACTTTTTTTTAATAAATATAACAGACAGCTGTGGCAGATGTTTGATGGGATTATCAATATACCGGTGGTTTTATGTCATTCAAAAAGATATTTTAATTTTGGAACACTTATTATTCATTGTTTTTGACTTATCATATTATTTTTATCTTTTTGGGTGTATTTGTTTTGTCTCTTACTCTGTTTTTACTTATTTTTTTGTGTTAATGGTATTTTTCTTATAATCTATTAATTCAGCTCATTTATTTTATCAAAGAATGTGCTGTTCAAGTGCTTATAAATTTCCTATTATATTTGAAATTTATTTTTTTCTGTACTTTATTTTTACTTTTTATGTATAGTGGTAGAGAAAGCACACATGATTGATAAAACAAAGTTCTTACAAAGAATTTTTAAAAAGATTACCATATTGCATCTTTTAGAAAAAAATTTGCAAAAGTAATGTCTGGCTCACTAAAGGACTCAACGAGCTATTTTCAAAATAATATTTTTAACAATCTTACATGTTTATATTTTTTTACATATGTCTGAACATTCAACTGACAAGTTTCTTTGTACAAGTACATTCGAATACATAGGTTCTATCAACATGATTATTTTTATTTTTAACATCACCGATACAGATTAATAATGAGTGTTAAATCTTTCAAAACAGTTCATAAGAATTCAAATTCCTAAGAAAGGAGAGCATTTGTTGGTTAAAGTTGCTTTCTTTTGAGGACCGTGGTAACCTGGTGTGTTAGGGCATTGTTCTTGTACTGGTTAGTAATAAGTTCGATACTTAATCTCTTTAAAGACCGTCACAGTGAGCAAATTTATACATGTTAAAAGTTCTGTAGGTTTCTTTTCCCTCCTTTGATGTAGGATGTGCAAAGCTAGATCCGATGTCCTCGACACTTGATGTTAGTTCATAACTGAAGTTCGTTTAGTCGTTTTCTTTGACAGAAGTAGCCAGTCATGAATCTCAATAATTTATCTACTATATTTTCCCTCTTTTTTATATTAATGTTATCTCTTAATGTGGTTATTGAAGTTTTCACAATTTTTTACAAGCAGACCTTATATGAAATAATTAGATCAACAATATATCTCTAAACGAATATAGATCCGATTTCTAGAATTAGTCTAGAATTTAGACTAAAATTGTTTTAGTAACAATGATCCTTTATTAAATGTCGTTCATTTAATTTAAAGAAGATCAAAGAAATATTTCTACTGATAACATACTAATAAATACTATATTTTTACTATATTAGTAAAATATTTACTATTTTAAAATATTTTACTTCAGATGCTAAAATTTCAAACAAATACAACGTACAAGTGTATTTAAATGTAAACTAGATTTTTTTTTCATCTATTTAAAAATAAATTAAAATTACTGTTTATTTCTGAATATGAATTTGCAATTGTTTCGAGACAATCCAATAAAAGCATTTAATATTTGAATTTTATACTTACGAATTATTTATGCATTTACAATAGACTATAGAATCTGAAGAAATCTGAAATGAAACTTTAAAAAATAATACTTGGAAATACTTTTCAGATACAGAAGAGGGAAGAGCGATACAGATCAATATATTCTTTTTGCCTAAATTCAAACTCGAAACAACTTCAAGTCAAAAACAAACTTTAATCCTTATGGGCTTTACAAATGATTTGTGTGAGTGTGTGGAAGACACATTCTTACAGTTACAAGCAAATCAGTATTTAGAATTGTGCACCATCAAGAAAGTAATAATATCCAATTTCTCACATTTCACTGTCAAACTGCGAGAGATTGTTAAGGAGTTCTTAACGTTGTCTCCTCCTAGTATAAATAGAAAATAAATTTAAAACTACATGAAAGACAGCTAAGAATTTGGATGTGCAATAATGTAATTGTCAAATATACGAAATCTTTAAATTTTTTCTATAAGAGGTTGAAATGGCAGTATCGTTAGCAACCCTCATGACTTTGAAACGTTGTAGCATCGAGAAGTTTTTAAATAATACTTTTATATAAACGTGATTTGAAATTTTTGCTGTAAAATCTGTTATTCTATTTACATTTTCTTTATTAAATCAAAGTGATTCTTAAATTTAGCTTTGATATCTAACATTCAATTTGTCAATACATATGGAATTATGCAAAAAGTTTATGTTTCTATATAAACATGAAATGGAAGATTTAGTTATTCTTCATGAGTGTTTAACATAAATAAAATAGTTGATACCATATTTGAACACAGTATTGATCAGCACTTTTTCCTATTTATTTAGTGATACAACTTTCATCAGTTTTATTTTGTTTTACAACCTAAATATTTCATCGTCATTAAACATAAATTTAAATTAGTTATGATCACAAAATCTATTCGTCCTTTGTTGTTAAATTAATCCATTTATTCCACTGTAAATTATTTGTATTATTTTTATACATTAAAATACTTGGATTTTATCAATTTCGAAATCTTTAATGAATAACTTCTACAGCATGCACGTCGACTAGGTTTTTTTTTTTTTTTTTTTAGAGTTTTCTTGGTTTCCTCCCTTGCAACGTGCGAATATGGGTTTCTATCTATATAAAGCTTCCCAGAAGGTAATTTACTTTGTGGCTATAAAAAATCCCTTGCAACAGACTTAGACTTATTTTGTGAACGCGGTTAAAAGACCACCTGGCAAAAAAAAAAATGTTAAGCAAGTTTAAAGATAATTTACAGTAATATTTATCTTTGGAACCGAGAGCCATCTTTCTGAAATGTTATTGCTCCATATCGCAAGATGAATGGTAAGACAATTGTCCATATAGTCTGCGTATAATGATTCACACATGCTGAATAAATGTGTGGATTATCCAAAGATATTTCATATCAGACTGTAAAATTACATTGTGACCCTGTGTGGCGTGCTTACAGTTATAATGAATAATTCTCCATACTGCCTTGCATATTTCCAGACATATCTGAAGCTTTGGTTATGATACTGGACAAAGGACTAGTTACTCGACAGCTTATGCATCACAATCAGCACAGTTGCTAACTGATCAAGCCCAGTATCATTATAAACAAACTTGACAATGTACAGACCAAACCGTAAGTTTCGCTTTCTCAGATGGCTGCAGATGATCATGTCAAACACTGTATATGGAACACATTTTGAATAGTGGATAACGATAATTTGGGTACTGTAACATACATTCCTATAATCTCTTTACTCTTCTAGTTTGTTGTGGTCATAAATCAATCAGCAAAACCTTCTCTTTATGTTTCTTGCTGTTGTTTATATAGTCTTTTCAGCATCGTCCAATCAGCCTAATCAATTTGATAGCGTAATTTGTTTCATACAGACATTGTCTTTCATTTATATTATTTATGAATATGAATCTTTCATTGATGCATTGGTACTGTTAACAGCATGAGATATTTGCTGAAAAATGCAAGTATATATATATAAATATACTTGCATTTTATGAAACAACAACAACAACATATATATATATATATATATATATATATATATATATATATGTTGTTGTTTCTGATGACACTTGACAACGTCAAGTCAGCCCCTCAGAGACTTGGCGAATGAAGTCAGAGAGAGAGAGTGTCTTCCATTTTTTGAATAGAGCACCCTCATACGAAGGTGGAAATACGACTTTCGGTTCATAGATGGCAGCACCATCTGAATCTTCCAATTTAGAGATTGAAACCAGTGAAGGCCCAAAGCCTGGCTCCAACCACCTCCAGAGAAATTAATTTGTAATGGGAACATGGAGAACATTGCGACCCGACATATTTTACGTGCCCCAGTCGCCATTAGTGAACACGACGGATCTTCGGCTAAGCCGGAATTCGAACTCATCACCTTTGGTAACGAGAACGACGCTCTAACCAACCAGGCCACCGTGGCCTGTATATATGTATGTATGTATGTATGTATGTATGTATGTATGTATG
>JAPDSC010089675.1:19597-34682 GCA_026290005.1 Latrodectus geometricus | reverse complement strand
AGATTATCCATTATGTGAATGCATTGAATGCGCTGCCATTCGAATCTTTCTGGAAATGGATAATCTATTTACAGATTATCTATTTTCAGAAAGATTCAAAAATTACAAAATTCCCCCAAAACTTCAAAAGTCGTTCACAAAGGAGGATTATCAATTAATATTTACATTGCTAAGCTTAATATATAAGTTTAATTAAAATATAAGTTTTTAATATTTGTTGACATAGAACTTATAAAAAGTTATTTTATTACATTACGTATAACCAATTTTAAACTGATCATATTTTCGGATTTTTTTTTGTTTTAATAATCACTAATAATTGGTTTGCTTAGATCATTAGAATGTCTCAGTTATTCATTTCTGTTGAATATAGACACTTAACATAACCAATAAGGTTGTATTGGTCAAGTTAAAAGGTCAACACTGGGCTGTCGCCGTCCATTCCAACATCCACTCAACTCTAATGAGGGGCATTCATCGTAAATGCAACCTTCCCGACAAAAATATATACATATATATATAGCTAATTTTGCTTAATCCATACGGAGTTTTCTTCTATAAAATCTCGATTAGGGACTATCTACTCTTCAGTTTAACAATATGTGGATTCGACTCTCGCTTTTGCCGTGGGCTGTTGCGGTCTATAAGGCTGTTGCGGCCGGCCTATAAGGTTGTTGTGCCCTAAGCCTGTTGCAAGTCATTGCAGCTGTAGTGTCCATCACGTAAATTGCTTTCCAACTTTTTAATGGCTAATGAGTTGTATTTACGTATTGAAAAGTTGGGAACTTGGAAAACTCTCAAGAACCCACTCCGGGAGCATGTTCTGGAATTCCATTTAAACTGTAAGTCTCAATCAAAGTAGACCTCATGTGCATAAAAAATGGAACCACAAAATTATTTAAGGTCCTGGTTTCTTTATGCAATAACTAGATCAAGAAAAGATCAATGAAACTCTTATTAATTATATAAGCTTTTGCATCAAAATATGGTAAGAACTAATGGTTTATTAAAGTGCAGCCTTCCCTACTTTAAGTGATAAATTAAAGTGTACTTGTGTTAGACTCAACTTGATTAGCTCTAACTCATGCCCAATATTTATAAGTGGAAAATAATTTCACAGTGTTATGGTAATTTCAATTGAATGACCTTGAACAAGTAAACGGGATAACATATGCATTTAACTTAATGTTATCTTTAATCACAGTTTGATTAAAATCACTCTCAACAAATGAATGGAAAGAAATTTCTCGTTTTGATTAATTATTAAGATTAAGACAAAAAGTAAAATTCAAACAAACATCTTTTAAGTAAAAGTTTATGTTAGATGCTATATAACATAATCTGGTTTTGACACCTTAGTTGATCTTTAAATTTAATTAAGGATCTTTCTAAAGACATAATGACTGTGCTAATAGTATAAAAGTCCCTTTACTTCTCCACAAATCTTTTTTTCCCTATTCACTAGAAAGTTGAGTTTCCCTTCTTAAAAACCCCCGAATAGGTTACGGATGATGATAAACGGGGAAAGAGTAAAGAGACAAATCCTGAATCGGGTGTCTTTTCTTCCCTTTTTCCCTCCTTCTTTCTGTTTACGCGTAATTATTTCACTTAATGAAGAGAACTAAGTAACTGAAGTGGGGTGAAACAGGGAAAAAACCGTGTCTTTTCCCCTTTCGGTGAGCCAGGGTTCTAGAGGTGAACAGCTTCTAATGAGTAATTATAAGTGTCAAAAGCACAAATTAACAAAGACTCCCGTTTTATTGGCATCTTTTATCCCCCCTTTGAGTTATGAAGTTTTCCCTACATTTTTCCGACTTCGCAAATTAAGTTCGCTATCGACCCTCTGTTTAAAAATGGTCACCTGAAGTTTTGTAAAAACTTAAGTAACTGTCTTAAAGGAGAATTAATATTAAAATTAATTTTTTCCCCTCAAATGGATTTTAAAAAGTTTCTCCTACTATTCCGTATTTCCACCAAAGATGTCGACATTTATAGATTTAAAGTTCATTTGAAATTTGTTTTATTGCTTACTTTTACTTATTTATATCCAATAAAGTTTAAATGGCATGCATTAAAAAAGCTTTATTTTTAGAGCTTTATTTTTTACTCCTTAAGTTTTCTTAGTTTGTTTTGGTTATCCGCGTGGCCACTAAACAATCTAATCATCACTCAATACAGTTAACGTCACATCTAAATGACGAAATCAACAACTGAGTAAATACCTTCTTTTATAATTCTTATTATGCATCAGGTGCGATAATTTAATGTGCGTAATTTTTACGACAAATTATAAATTCATAAACCTCCTCAACACGATTATCTTTGTGGGATTAGGTAGCAATCCTGCTACTTTCAAGAAATTAGTTTCGCTTTTATTATTTTACTCTACGTAGTAGACAGACTAAAAGCTTAAGACTGGATAGTTTTCCAGATTTACTTCCTTGTTACATATGAATACCGCCCGCAAAATATAAAATTTTCCCGGAAGACAGTTTAAGCAGTTGGCAATAAAATGCCTTGCAGCCCAGGGTAGTTAGGTTGCCCATAATGTCGTGTCAAAATAAAATAAAAGCTTTGATTCTTTACGGCCATTAATTCGTAAAATGTAAAATGAGTTAGTGTTGATTTTGTGAGAAAACTCAAGTGCTGAAGATAAGAAAAATTAAAGATTTAAGTTGATTTGTATTATTGCTTCATTTCTGATGTTATTCATATTTGATATTTCAAGGTTCTACATCGTGCACTAACCATGTTTTCATTTTGAATGAAAATTACGAAAATTGTTCTTCAGCTTGGAAAAGACGAGTTGAGATATATCGAGATGGTAACAGGCTCAATACTGAATCTAACTGAAGAACCATTGTATTAGAAGAATGCGGATTAAATATTTCTTCATAGGTATGATGGGAGAACTTGGAGAAAAACTTATGAACTCAGTTGTCGTTCCCATCATTTGATCGTAATTTGAAAAGTATTGATTGAGTGTGTTTGGTGGTTTCAGTCAGCAGAAAAAGGAAGCTTGAAATCTGATGAAATAAAAGATTATAATCAAAATTTTTTTAATTTGCTTCAAAGAATTTCATACTTGCACGTCATGATGTGGTGCCCTTGTTTGTTAGGGGGTTGTTCGAATTATCGGAAGGTAGTTCGAATTCCAGCTTAACTGAAGATTCGTCGCAGGAGGCTGTGGACACGTAAAATAAGTAGTAGTAGCAATGTCCTCCAAATGAAATGATACCTGTGGTGGAAGCAAGTCAAGTATGAGAGGATCTTTTACTTGATCCCTGTTTCTAAATAATGAAGACTTCCTCAATGATTTCATCAAACTGGCAGAGTCCATCTCAGGGCTATATACAGGGAAGTATGCTGGTGTAACTACAATAACACTTCCACTTCGTAGCAGCTAAGCGATCAGGAGTTAAAATATACATGGAGCTTTTGGAACGTCGGCAGTTTGCTAAGGAAAAACGTTCTTTTCATCGGCAGGTGCTAGTTTCGATGTTTAATTCAGTCGAAAACCGTCATTCTGAAAAGGTAAATATTTTGATATGTTTGTCATTCGAAAATTATTTTTTGCACACGGGGACTTATTTGATCAAGACCAATAGTTTAAAGTCAAATTTAAGCCACTGCAAATACTTATGCTAGAGGTGTGATTTGAACTCACGACTGTTGAATTGAAAGCCAGAGAACAAAGCTTTCAAATCCCAGGCCAGATCTGTCATTTTGAAATGGCCTATTCTTCTTAAAATTTATGTAGAATGCAATATTCTTTAGCTAGTATGGCATGGAGATGTAAGTGATAGCTGAAGTGTTTACCTCGTCGTTTGATGATGTTTCAAAATAGCTGGGTTTAATAGTTTCTGACGGTAGAAAACTGACAGAGGTTAGGTTAATATATTACACACACAATACTTTAATCAAATTTAATCTAAACCTTATCAATATGATATTTTTTTCTTCTTTAAAAATAAAATCTAGAAAAAATTATTTAAAAGGTTCTAAAACTAATATTTTAATATCTCTAATAATGTAGGAAAAATCGTTCATATTTCTTTACAATTTAAAAAAAAAGAAATATTTATTTGTATATTTTTGATGGCAATATTCTTAAGGCACCATCAGAATGATGAATGGTTTCTCTGCTATTGCTTCGGGAATCTTTAATGGCGCCCGCATTTCAATGAATACGCGTTTCGCGGAATGTAAATTTGCATATGGCTGGGAAGTTTTGCATATCTTTCACCATCTGAAATTTAGTATGCAGAAAAGAGCCATTCACCCTGTTTATCATCTATAAGGATTTAAAAACTATAAAAGAAGAGAAAAGTTATAGTTATAATTACATTATAAGAAATTAAATGTTTTATGCATTTATCAGTACAGCATTTCTAGTTTTCTTCAAAATGAATGATCACATGACATTAGTTTTGAGGCGTTAATTTCCAGCTACATTAGCGGGAAAAAACCGATAATTTAATCACGTTTTTCGAAAACTTCGAATTGCGATTCAAAAGATTCTTTTATTTCTTGCCATATTCTTTCTATAGTTGGTTTCTTCTGTACTATAAATCTAGCAACAAATTCCTAATTTACAGCTTATCTAATTTACATTAATTCCTAATTTACAGTCTATTGATAGGATGTAGATGTCATCGCAGTAGAATTCTCGGATTCTATCCCAGTTATTGTTGAACAGTAAAAATATTCTGAATGCATGTCTATAAAGATGATTAAATAGATTTTTAGGAGTTTCCTCACTTGCGCGTAAATACAACATATAATCCACGAAAATATCTCTCAAAAACCAATAATACGGAAATAGATGTTACAAAAGCTTTCAGACAATACACTAAATTGTGTCAAACTACTTTATGTAGAATTATTAAATACAAAGTATGTTAAGACTATAAATAGATCATTGTCCATAG
This sequence comes from Latrodectus geometricus, assembly GCA_026290005.1. Taxonomy (NCBI): domain Eukaryota; kingdom Metazoa; phylum Arthropoda; class Arachnida; order Araneae; family Theridiidae; genus Latrodectus; species Latrodectus geometricus. Next base: position 29,751 of record JAPDSC010089675.1, on the reverse strand, counting down.
TCATTTGAGCGTTATTGTTCAGAGTAAAAAGCACCGTGCTTATATGTCTAAGGTAAAGGATCTATTTCTGACCTACCAGCTTGAAATGTATAAATTCCATGGATTCTAAAGCCTCTTTCTAGTGTAGAGTGGACGTTGGGGGGAGTTAGAGCAGTCTTATTAATCAACCTCATCACTTGTGTAAACAACCTCGTCACAGTGGATGGCTGTGTTTATAAAAATTTAAGAAGTCAAGAATTGCGTTTGCAAGAATAAAAATCTATTTTGCTAAAGAATTGTGATAAGCTGTGAGTGTTTACGAACTCATCATTCTTTTGTCCAAAAGATTGCGGGTTCGATACCTAAACCTCCCGATTACGAGAATGATATTTGAACTCGAATTCTTTCATTCTGAATCACATTAAAAATTAAGAATGTCAAATATTTTCCATTAACGTGGTACAACGTATTTGTTTGGAAGAGTGCTACCTCAGTTGTCGACCTCTATCACATTAGTGAGTAGAAACAACGTGTTAGTTAGTTGTATTTAGCATTTCCAAACAGTAGAAAATGTATCACGATAACTTAATCTAAAATCTCTTATATTCTATTCATTCAGCGTATAATCTATGGAAATGCAGTCTAAAAATATATATTTGTTATAATAAATATAGAAATTAAATATTATTGATTATTTAGAAAACAGTTTGTTTGTTAGTTAGAAAACAAATGTGTTATTCGTTAGTTAGTTAACAAATGTAATTATTTAGTAAACAGTTTTGGTTCTTAAGGTAAATGAAATTGTAAAAGTATATACTCAAGTAAATTAAAACTAAATAAAAATGAATTATTGAAAAAGTTTATAAGTGCTGAGTTCTTTTAAATAATTTGATTTCTTAATAGAAAAATCTGCAGTATTTATTTATATTCAAAGTGATTGTATTTTTGTAACTTACCTGATGAAATAAATGAACCTTATAACCAAAAAAAAAATGTTTTTTTTAACTATTTAAAATTATCTTAGAATATATTGTCATTAATTTTATTTTTTATTGCTTACAATTTCATTGCTTAGTTACGAAAGTTAAAAAATAAAAATTATAAAGAAAAATTAAAAAAATATATCCAAAAATATTAAGCATATTTTTAAAATAGTTAATCAACAATAAAATTTAATTAGAGACATTACTAATTTAAGTTTGAGAAAATTGTGTTTTATTAATATGTTTTGAAACTGAAAAAATATTTTTGAGCTTAATAGATGATATATCAAAATAAAATGAATTGTTTTTCAAGAGAAAATAAATAAAATTTGAAGTCAGCTTCACAATTTGGCGGAAAAAGCTTGGCGCCTTTTTGCGTACCGCTGAACTGTGAAATATTAATAAGCATCCTATTGTCCGCCTTCGGAGGAGAAATGACATTAGAGAGCATCAAGACGTCAGAGGAGTGCTCGCCAACAGACAAATAAACAACCCCTTTGCATAGTTGGCGAACTCTTTAAGGGAATTAGACCTCAAGAAAATTATCCCGCCAAATTTTTCTTCTTGAACTGATGGATTGTGAAATGTTCATTACTGTCGTTCGGTTTTTGAGCAGTTCCTTAGCTGGAGGATGCTTTATGTTTTCTCATATGCTTGCAATGGAGCGAGGAATTTTCTTTGAATGAATGCGGGTGATTCTATTCCGACTTTCTCCGGAGAATTTTTGAACTGAGAAAACAGATAATTCATGCTTTAAATAGCTCATCTGAGCTCTTTATGAGCATCTTTAAAGAATTTTAATATTGAATATATATATGATTATGTACACATATATTAGCACAAAAGCATATATTTTGAAATACTATAATATCAAAAAGTATCCAAATAATTCGATACATCATTGGTAATTTAAGAAATGAAAGCTTTTGTAAGTTTATTTTTATTGACTTTCATGAAGATTATGACTTCCTGAGACTTCAACTTTCGTGAAGACTTTCTCATGTATGTTCTCCTGTTGTTGTTCTCAACCATCTAAACACAAAGCTATGACATTTCATTTAGAGATATTTGATCTTACACTTGACAGCATTTTCAAAATAGTATGGAAGGACCCTGAACTGTACTAAATGGTTATCAAGTACCACGTGACCATGCAGAATCCCACTCAGAATGTTTCAACAGCATAAAATGGATAACATCACAGCTGAAGGATACTGCAAAGTATTGTAAATACCCATTGCAATATGACCATGAAGAAGATATAGAGATAATGGATTATGATCACTTGTCATTAGGGGTAAACCTTGAAAACTCCTTTGAAATAAGTGCATGCATTTGCCGATTGAAGTTAAGTACAGCTAACATAGAACTCTATCAAGCGATAAGGTCAACTGTGAGCTGGTACATTCTTCTCCACATCGCTTATATCAACGCGGGAACATAGATCCTTAGAGATTTTTTTAAAACGCATGTACTCACTTATTTTGACAGCCTTCGCAGGTATCAAACTTGCTTCCTTCTGTACATGAGAGAATACCATGCTTTTTTCACCACTTTACTACGAGTCCATTATGTTCGGTCGTTAGAATAAAATAAATTACAAGCTTTTTCTAGACATTCTATAAGCTCAGAATATATCAAATTTGGAGGAGTATCGTTAATATGCCTTTGAAGGAATTGTTCAAAAAATTGTATACATAAAATCTAATTAATTTCTTGAATTGAAAAAACTCTTATAAAAACTTTATTACTGTTTTTCTAAAAATTCAATTACTTAATTGTATAATTTGAGAAATATAATGTTGTTATATTTTTTGACATGTATCCCATTAAATATCTTTTCATATGCGTCTCTTACTATAAATACGAGATATTTTGTCAAGCGGAAGGCTGATGGTCAACATTCTGGTTTTCAAATCAACAGATCGTGAGTTCGAATATCTTCTTAGGTCGGGATGTTCATCGTGGTTTTGAGTCTATTTTAAACTGTAACCATGTGCGAAAATTGATCATTGAGTGAAAACAAGCCGCCCTGCGTAAAGGTTTACGCTGAAAGATTTCTTACTTGATAACTCTCAAGATCTCTTCCTCGTTGAATACTAAATTCACACGGAGGCGTGTTTCTCTGTTTAGAATATTCTCCACTCGACCATATCGTAAACACAGAAAGAAACAGAGGATACAAAATAATTAAAAAAAGAATTATATCATACAATTATTAACGTAATAATTCTATGATAAAGCAACTTTAATTTAAATTAAACATCAATTTACAAATAAATAGTTATTTAAGTATAAATTAATAATACCAAAAAATATAGCATAAAAACACACTGAAACAATGACTTAAAACAAATGACGTACAAATTTAAAAGACGAACTAAATAGAAACGCTATGGCTATATTCCATTTGATGTACACTTTGTGACGATATTTACATAAACTTATATCATGGTTCATGGATTCGATTCCCTAGTAGATTGTGAATGCTTGTTATTCGGAAACAACTTTAATATGTAGTTGTTGGTCAAGTAAATTCTCGATGCAAAAAAAAAAAAAAAAATGACCGTAGTGCAACAAACCAGACGATATTTAATATAAAAGTATGTAGGAATTTTTGTCATATTACTATATCATACTTATATACATTAGTTATTAAAGGAAAAAGAATATTTTTATGTATAAATAAATATATGAAGATTATTATTTTGGCACATAAAAGTAATAAAAACCAATTTTCATATAATAATGTTATTTTTTTGCATAAAAACTTGATAATAAATCTTTTGTTAATTTAAGAAATTTTTTTTGTAATACTTTAATTATTTAAGTAATGCAGTGCGATTTCTTATATGCATAAAAATCTTTTATAAAATATCTTATTAAGTGATATTTAAAATTTAAACATTAATGTTTTTAGATTATTTTTATGCTCAATAATATATATATAATTATCTTTGAGATAATAAATGCTAAAACTTTAAAAAATAATATATTAAATATTTCCAAAAAAAAAAATTTTTTTTTAATAATTTAAGTGAAACTTTGTGAAAATATCTTAAAATATTCTAATTTTCAACTACTTTCAAAGTACTCTTTTATCTATGGATAAATTCTTGGATAAATGTACTCTTTCTCTCTGTTTTGGACGTAATAAATCACGATTCTTCAGCGAAAAAACAACTTTATAATGCGCTTAACATTTATTACTTGCTTAAAAATATGAAAGATTTTCTGGAAAAGTTTCCTACTTGTGTAAATGTTTCGAAAGCCTCCTTGGAAACTGCTCTGGTTCCAGGATATTTGGCGGAACATTAATTTTTGCAGGGAAGTCATTTCTCCGACGAGTTTGAAATTATCGCACGTCCAGGCACTGGGAACAGTTATTAGGAACGTTTAAAAAAACGATAACAAAGTTTCCTTGCATATTCAAAATGGGTCAGTTAAGGTCCTCGTTTGAATTTTCTAATTGATTTTACCCTACGAACCGTTTTATTTCGTTTTAGGTTGTGTTTTGCTTGATGGGGAAAGTCAACCCCCCTCCAAACCCTTCCCCACCCTCTAACAGCGATGGAATAATTTGCCCTTCCCTCCAGCGATTAAAGGCAAAAATGAATTGCGTTTCTTTGCCATCATTTTCATTACCTTCCCTCCCGCGAGATTTTTCTCATCAACCAATTAAGAAGCAGCCACGTCATGAGCGTGACGTCACAGACCTCTAACCCTTTCTTCTAAGAGAAAGCTTACGCCTCCATCTTTGGTCATTTTTTCACTTTAATCATGATACAGAAAATTCCATATCTTTTGCGAATCAGATAAACACAATGTAAATTCACATCACGCTTTTTATATTTGAATTTACTTCAATGTCTAGATTATAATTTTAACGAAAGGTTATTGGAAAACTGGGATCAAAACAGTTTGAGAAATTATTTTAAAATTTAATTGCTTCCCTTACAAATTTTTTTGAAAAAAATTGCAAAAAATCATCACATTTTTTTATTTTCTTGCTAAATATAAGGAAACGAAACGAAACAAAATATGTAGGTTTTAAATTGAATTTTTAATTTTTCACGGGTGTAAAAGCATGCAGTTTTAACATTAGTTTACAATCCCGAGTTATCTCGGGCAAAAAAGTCAAATATTAGTCTTTGTATGATAGTTTTTGAAGCAAGGGAAACACAAAGTGTTACCTGACATTCCGTACGCTGGTATCTGGTCTCATTTCTTACGGCATCATCACCATTATTTTACTTTTTTTCAACACAACTATCCTCCTTTGTACATTACTAATCCACTAGCCGTCGTATACTATACCTTAGAGAAACATGTGGACAATCCCGGAAAAGAACCGCGAAATTAAAGAAACGGCAAATTGCATGTTAAAACAGAATATTTCCTTTCATTTCCTCCAGGCCGAGTAAAAACGTGATAAAACAAATCGTACTGAAAAATTCTGCTTCACCCGAGTTTTCTCGGGATAATAATTAGCTGCAATATATATGAACCCGAGATAACTCGGGATAATAAAGCAAGCGGTTAAAACAGCAGCGTGTTTCACTTAGTTTCATCGTATATTGCAAATATTTTACAACAAATAAAGAAAATAAAACTAGGTATATTAATAGTTAACTACCTCCAGTTAATTTTTATATGATATTTTTTAAATTTATCACCAAAATTAATTAATTTAATGAAATGAATTATTTTATTTGAGAGGTACATTAGAAATGATGATAACCTATTAAAATTGCTTTGGTTAATTGTTTGTGCTTTTAACTATCATTTTGTATTACCTTAATAAATTGGCTGCAAACGTTATTTATATATACATTGAAAAGAAATTTTTATTTTTTTTATACGTTACTGCGTTACATTTTACGAAGTAATTCCATAAGGATGCATGAATTAGTAATTTAGTAGTAAAGAAACCGTATTTTCATTATTGAATACGGATTAGAATTAAAATTGAAACGGACATCCGTAATTGAAGTGGGAATCGAATCTATGATTCATTGATTTAAGAACCATAATGCTTACCTTTTAACCACCAGCTGTATTTTTAAAAGAGCCGTGCTCTGGAAAAGAAAGTTTGATATAATTTTGGAAATATTTCAGGCGGAATACTAGTTATTAATTGTGAACCAATTATTGATAAAATTTAATAATTATTAAACCATTTATTAATTTTTGTTATTAACACAATAACAAGCTATTGATAATGATTACTATTAATTAAAATTATTTATATACCTCTAAAGAAAAATAATTATTGAAACCTATTATTGATACCTGTTATTGCTACAAAGACTAGTTACTATTAATAGTTATTTACAGCAAAACCTGTTGATTGCCTGGAGTTCTTTATAATATCGAGCTCTTTACAGCACTTTATTATTATATTTAAATTTAAGCAAGAACATTCATTTAAAAAATATCAAAAATAAAACAAAATATTTTTAATGATAATCATTGATTGAGGATCATTCAAAATTCGAAAATTTCGATCCCTATGGAGAGCACTTTCGAGTTAATGATTAAAGGATCAAGTCTCTAGTCTTCCTTTAGTAGTTAGTGGATTCGATTCCCTCCTCGAGAGACGATGTTTGTAATAACTCGGAATATATCCTTTAATCTATAAGATCCTGTCAAATTAACCCTCGTGTGCTAAAATGTGTCCATGCAACAACAAACCAAGTTAAAATTTGCTATGTTCCATTTGATCATATTTTCACAACGATATGAATAAAATCCAATGTAATTTTAAAAATTAATTTCCAATATCATAATTTCTTTAAATCTTTAATTTTGTGACTTTTCCAAAACTAAGCGTTTTTTTTTAACAATGGGCTATATAGTCTGTTTAGCAGACATTTTTTGCACACGAGGGCTATTTGAACTACTACCTATAGTTTAAAGTGAATTACGAACCACTACAAAGATTTAAGACCGAAGTGAGATTCAAACTCATGAATATTAGATCAAATGCTAATTAATTTAGCTTAGTTTTTTTTTTTTTTTTTTTTTTGAATGGTTGACTATTAATCCTTATATTTAATTTATGTAGCGATAAAATAAAAAACTCATAAGTAAGTAACAATTAACTAATGTTGTTGAAAAATTTAAAATTGAGACATATGGAAAGTATTAAGTGAGGTAACAAAGCTTTTTTATGCTTATTAAATGTAAAAATAAAGTTTAAATAAAAAAATTCAAGAGATAACTGCAGTATTGAAATGCTATGTTTCTCAAGAAGTCGTTCATACTTGTTATCAAGATTTGTTATTTAAATTTTCAATTTAAAAACAATATAAATGAATAAGCAAAAACTAAAAATACAATCATTAACTAATAAACAGTAGTTAAATAACTAATCATAGTGTGTTGAAATTATAAATACGAACAATTAATAAGCTGAGCAAATAAACAATACATGGTTAATAAAATGTAGAAAAATGAACAAAATAATTCAATTGAAAATGAACAACATAATTTGAATATTCTAGGAAAATTTGTATTATTTTTTCTAAATTTCGCGTATGTTTGCTATATTAATTTACATTATTAAATTTTCACTTTCAGTTAAGGTAAAATTGTATGAGCTATTTATAAGAGAGCGAATTACAATATAACTGAAATATGCTAAAATTAGAAATACGAACAATACATGAATCAGTTTTCATTAATATTTTCAGTTTCAATGACTATAATATTGTAACTGTGAATGATTAACAAGAGATTTGCAATTAATAAATATAAGTGGAATACGTTATAATAAAATTATAAATGCGAATAAAATTGAATAAATTTTTTATTATTTATAGTTTTAGTTTCACACAATAATGATAAAATTATAAATAAGAACAATTAATAAGCGATTTACAATTTACAAATGTAACTGGAATATGTTAAATTAGAAAAAGGGAGAAATAAAGTACACGATAAAGTTTAATGGTAAAATAAAATGTATAAAATAAATAATAATCAAAAATGAAAGGGAAATCATCATAGAATAAGATTTGCATGTGAATATGATTTGTATTTTAAGAGTAATTTAAATGTACTGTCAGATTTCATTACGAATGTTTTCAAATTTAATAGCTATAAAATTTACAATGCACGAATGATAATTAGATATAGGAACTGTTAATAAGATAATTATAACTAATAAATGTAATTGGAATCAATTAGAATTAGAAAATATTAATAAAACTATTCACAGTTAATGATACATGTAAGGTATCATGGTTAACAAATAATAATTTGTTTCATAGCTAATTAAAATATATTTAATAATCTGCTGTTTCATAGCTGATAAAACGCGGAAGTGTAAATAAAAATAAAAAATTGAACACATAGAGGTTTTATTTTTTAAAAAGTGTTTTGCTCTCTTTCGTCTTATATTATTAATATTTCTATTTTTAATAACGATAAAATGTGAAGTACACAAACAGAAATCGGAAATTCGAACTATTACTAAACTAATTACAAGTTGTTAACATAGCTCTGAAATACACTAAAATTAGAAATATTAACAATTAGTAAACGAGACAATTATTTCATGTTTAAAAATGTAAAAATGTCAAAAAAATAAGCAAAAGAAAATAAAAACAATATAATTTTGTGTGAAGATGTTTTATTGTATGAAAAGTCACTTATGTTTGCCCCATCAGTTTTCATTATTAATATTTCTAATTTTAATAAAGATAAAAAGTCTACACATATAAAACGATCATTAAGATCGTTTATGATTTCATTGGCTTATTAAAAATCCTATGAAAACAATCATTCATTTCTCCACAGAGGAAAGTGGCCAAACATGGAAGATGAGCTATGACCTTGCAAAATCATTGTTTCTAAATTATCGCTTCCATTGCTTTTTTTCCTTTCCCTCCCCTCAGCTATCCCGCCCTGATAGCCCCCTTTTAAGAATAATTTCTGCTCCTGCTACAAGGAAAAGTGGGCGTCTTCGGGCATTTTCTTCTCATTCTGCGGTAAATAAAAGAGGCGCTAATAGGCTCAAGAGGATTCCTTTCGCGCCCCATTTGCTGATCTTTTTCTTTGCATTTTCTGCGCCCCGGCAGTCATTGTGGCCCACTAATTGGCGAAAAAGAGGAACTAGGGTTGTCGGAACGGATATTCAGAATTATTTTTCTTTCGCTGCACGAGTCTTCGATTTTTATGACGTCTTGTTACAGGCCTGTTACCCGATTTTTAAAGTTTTGAAATCGGCGTAATGCCGGTGGAACCGTAGCAACATTCGCTAAAAATTAGTGAAATTTTTCTGTTTTATATGATGCGATTGCATTTCCCAATGTTATCAATTACCTTCTCCCATTAATTTATTCATTTAAATGTCTTGGGTTGTATTTAACATGGATAAGACTTAAAGCCTGTCACTCATTGTATACACACTTTTCACTTATATATTTTGATATTGAAAATTTCTGTTGGTTTAGTAACTGTACTACAAACATTTATACTATAATAGGTGTAATTTATCTTTCTATTTCACGGTAGTATATTTTAGTATATAATTTTTTAAATATTTGCTATAGTTAACACCATGTGAAATTATATATATATTAGTTTGGGGAAAAAGTAATCCATTAATTTTTCGGTAGACGTCTGTAGTGATCGATATCTCGTGAGGTATCTATCAAACGATTTCAGATTTATGCTCGTTGGAAAGGTGACATTTGACACTAAAATATCCTCCTGCGGTTTTTTGTTTGATTCATTCAGTTACGAGTACAAGGTTTTAAAAATAGAAGACAACAAACAGAAAATTCGATACATTTTCGTTTTTCTCTTGTAACGGCGAAAAAGATACCCGGGTGGCTAAAATTGTGAAAGGTGTTTATCGTTTTATATAAGACTGTAACAACCAGTTACGTACTATTTTTGTTTCGTCGATTCCGTTCGGGTATTTTTGATGTTAGAGATGCACCTCGCTTGTGGATACAGCATCGTCGAAAATGTCTATAAAATATCAAAAATGATCGAAGTTAACCGCATGTCAGCAGTCGTAACGCGCAAAACCTAAAAATCTACATGAAAGCTGTTTTAAACCTTTTTACAAAGTGAATCCAAAAGAAGTTACATAAAGGTCACGTAAAAATAATGGATTTCTTTTTCCCCAACCTAATATATATATATATATATATATATATATATATATATATATATATA
>JAPDSC010089675.1:6095-19497 GCA_026290005.1 Latrodectus geometricus | reverse complement strand
TTATAAAAATTCTTTCCTCAAACCTATGCACCACTGTGTATTTAAAAAGCTTACAAGAGTCTGCACTGATTGGCTTTACACTAAACGTTTGTCAATGTATGCATATTTAAGTGTGCCAGCATATATATACGCATATACATATTATATGTAAATATATATATATATGCACAGATATTTATATGTACACAGGTTTAAGCATATTCATCAGTATTACAGATATGTATGTACAAAACTGGGATACAAACTGCACGGTACTTTTCCCCCTGACTCTTTGGGCACAAGTGCATCGCAGAAGCGAGAGATTAGCACACTTGCAGGTGTTTTTGCATCTTGTATTTGCACTCCCCGAGCGCTACCTGGAGGATTGGTTCGGAGAGGATTCAATTTCAGGAAACACACGACTCGGACTAAGCCTCTGTATTTAAGCGTCAATAATAGCTAGGACGAGTTTAATTAATAATGTCGGTATTAGTCGCGCACCATTTATGACGTCCTATGATCAGTCACAGGACGGAGAGACGCTCCGTTAATTGAATTGCTCCTTTGGTGCGCATCAAGCGCTGAGGACTACTGCTTGGAACCGGAAATGGAATTGAATTTCTGTTTACTTCCGAAAGTAAAACTTAAAAAAAAGGCTTCACGTTTTGTCATAAGTTGATGTAATTAAAGCTGTTTCTGTTATTGTCGCTTTTCCTTCTTCAGATTTCGTTGTCGTTAATTAGATGAGTGCGTAAACTTGCTCATGCGAAACAGGCGTTGTTCTTGCAGAGTTGGATGTGAGATTTCTTTTAGAAGTAGGCTTTATTTCGCCTAGGAAATGCTCGCATCAGGCTTAATTTGCATAATATACATAGAGTGAAATTGAATCACATTCGCCAACCAATCGTAGGCGTCAGATTTGGCGAGTTTACTTTATTATTATTTTTTTTTCAGTAAGATTCAAATGACTTAAAATGGCGGATGATTCTTTAAAAATGGTTGTTTCGAGGATTAACATCAGAGATAAAATGAAAAAAAAATATATCGACAAAATTTTGTAATAGTTTACTTGGAAGTGCATTATAACAAATTGATTTATGAATGAAATAAAAAAATAATTAAATAGTTAAAACAGGTAATGGATTTAAATTAAAATGAAGCACATGTTTTCACTGATCTTGACTAGTGTGTTTTTTTTTCTCTTGCCACTCTTTGTTGTTTTTATACATGGAGGTTAATTCGATTCGAACCTAAAGCTTCAAAAAATGTAAATAAGGAACCACTACGAACATCCACTACTGAAGTGGGAGTCGAACCCATAATGGATGAATAACATGACAGAACGCTAATTATTTGGTTGTTAGCTCGGCCACTTTTAATGAAGCAGGGGTGGCCTGGTTAGTTAGGACATTCTTCTCGCTACCGGAAGGTAGTGAGTTCAAAGTGCGGCTTAATCAAAGATCCGTCGTGTTCGGCTGGGACATGTTACATAAGTCGTGCTCGCAATGACTTCCAAGTGAAATGATACCTATGAGGGTGGCAATTTCTGTATTAGAGTGTCTTCTGCTTGATCCCTGTTTCTATATAAAGAATTCTCCCACCAGGCTGACTTCTTTAAATTCTAACTAATTCCTGAGTTGTGCTCAACCAGTTAGACTTCCATATAACTGGTTGAGCACAACTCAGGGCTAAGTACCGGGGAGTATGCTGGTGCAACAATAACCCTTTCCTTTGTACTATGGTGAGACTATTTGTAATTAATGTCGTGCTTGCGTTATAAAAATATAGGATAGAGGGCTCTTGAGGGGGGAGTAGGTCAAGTATTCGGGTGTCTTTTGTTTGGTCCTTGCTTCTAAATTTCGAAGACTCCAACACGCCTGCTTCTATTTAATTGATAGAGCTCAACTCAGAGTTGGGTACTAGGAAACATGCTTGTGAAACAACAACCAAATTTGAATATGAATTCGGAAAATTCTAAGAATCTTACACTTTGGAATCGCTCGAATGTTTCGAATCAGACAGTTAATAATTGGATTTTGTTTTTAGTAATGCATAAGCCCTTTTTTCTACATTGATGATTAAAACTGGGAACTATGATTTAAACTTCTGAAATCATCCGTACTTGATATGAGAATCGAACTCACAAATTGTTGAGCTGACGGCCAGTATGTTTACCATTAAAATACAGATAATGGCTTTGAAAAACAAAAAGGAATGTAATCAAATATTCATGAGAAATTAAAATAATTTGTGGAAACTATTTAACAAATCTAGTATTATATATTTACGTCTGGTAAAAATATATTTTCTTGATTTTCATATTTAAATTATTCTTTTTGGATTCAAAAAAATATTGTTTTTATTTCATAGCCTAGAATATGAATAGCCAGAAGTATATAAATAATCAAAATGTGTGTATATGCAGCATCAAAATGTATCAAAATGCAGCATTTACGAAAAATTAATAATGTATATCAATGATTGCTTCATTTTCCAAATCAATTAACTCCATAAAACAAGATGTTGAGAAAAATTATAAACTAGATCATATAGTTTAAAAATTAAAATTATTTTTACTATTTATATATGTTTAGGCAGTGTCAGTGCTTATTATGAGAAAAATTTGTTCTTGAATGCACTCAATTATGTAAAGAGATGTAGAACTATTAATAAAAGTTAGTAAGAGAAGCATGATGTTCAGATCTCAGTTCTTTTTATGATTACTTTCTTACTTTCGAACACTTCACTAGTTGCAGTTATTCATTTTGATTCATCAGTCTTATGCTGATAATTAATTTTTAAACTAATGTCATCTAATTAAGTAACTATTACTATAATTGTAACTTTTAAGCGTACGTATTAAGATATTAATCAGATATCAATCCGTTTTCTTATTGCATCTGAACTTCACTTGATGGATTGTTGGTTGAATTGAACCAGTTACATTTTATCAACGCGTGAATCTACTAAGTAATTGATAAATAATACTTAGATAAGTAGCAGTTTAATTAGCTAAATAACTGTTATTATGGTTATGTCAACTTTAAAATATATAAATATGAGAAAGAAAGGGACGTAGCAATTAGAAGTCTATCCATTTGTTAATTTCATCTGAACATTACTAATTGCTTGGATGGTATTAGTTTATCAACGTTAAGTTGATAATTAGTTTTTAGAACCATAACAAACTAATTAATATAAATGTATTTTACTATTTTTATGTAATATTTGTTATTAAATATTGTTAATTTGTTATTATATTATTAACTTGTTATTAGTTATTATGTTATTAATTTGTTATTATGTTATTAAATATCAGTTATTATATATAAATACAAATGTAAGTAGAAACATTATAATCAGATATCTATTCAATTGTTGATTGCAATTGTTGAATTCAATTGTTGATTTCAATTGTTGATTGCAATTGTTGATTCAATTGTTTATTGCAATTGTTGGATTCAATTGTTGATTCACATGTTTTTGTTGATATCATATTATTTACGTTAAGTTAATGAGTAAGTGATATCTCATAGTATTGTTGCAATTCTGTTACATAAGTAACTATAACTATGCCTACGTGAACTTTTTATTAAAATAAAAGATGAGAAACATAGCATTTAGCCCTCTGTTCATTTATTGATTGAATCCAAACTTCACTAGTTGCTTTGTTGATATCAGCTTATACATTTTAAGTTTATAATTCATTTTTAGAACAATGGCTGTCCAACATATAGGCTACTATGTTTACTTTAAATTTTTAAAACTATAACTAAAATAAAGTAAAAGATATGTCAGTCAAATCTGTCTATTTGTTGTCTGCATCTGAATTCATTAATTACATTTTCTGATATCAATTCACCATTGATAAGTTTTTCTTAGAACAGTAACAGACATTTGTATAAATATCCTTTTCTGTGTTTGCATTAGTTCGGTTAACTATATAAATTTAAGAGGAATAGTAGTCAGATATCTCTCTATTTGTTGACTTCTTCCAAATCTCACTAGTTACAACTGCTGATATCATTTAATCAATATTTTAGCTGATCGGTTACTATAGTAGCTCTTAGAGCATTGGCCATCTGTTTATCTAAATATCTGTTACCGTGTTTACGTTAACTATCTACCTAAGAGGGATAGAAGTCTAACCCCTCTCCATTTGTTGTCTGCTTCCGGATTTCACTAGTTGCATTTGCTGTTATCAATTAACGTTAAATTGATAAATAGTTCTTAGAGTATATATTAGCAGTCTGACTATCTGTTTATTTAAATTTTAAAAAGAATACGAATTCGGAAGTAAGTGAAGCATAGACATCGGGCCTCTTTCCCTTTGCTCACTGCATTTATCATACTAAAGTGGCTGGACATGTCTTAAGTGTTAAAATGTTCCCACATCGTCAGGAAAATCAGGGCTATTTAAAGGCAAAGATCCCAATAAGGCAAGGGCGCCGCTCCTCAAGATTAGAAATTTCCCCTTCACCGGGGCTATCTAGGAAACATCCGGAGCCAATAAATCAGCCCTCAAAGAGTTGGGAATTACAAATAGTCCCAGCGATCTGACACTTCCTTAATGATGATCCCCAGAGCACCCCTTCGCCTCCTACCCCCTATCAGACGATAACACCACTCCTTCCTCCGCGACATGCCGAGCAAGGGTTTATCTGAAAGCATTCGATTCTATACTTTCCTCCCCCTCACACGATTCCTCTACCCCACCGGCACAATTCGATTTTCAGCACTTTTAATTGATGCTGAGGTGGCTACCACGTCTCCCTTGACCACCATTTATCATGCCCTTATCTCGGAGACATCCGATTATCGATTAAATAATCGTATCGAAGAGGAATATAAACGCTTTTGTTTAATCGGAAAAGAGCTTCGAGAGAAGCTCCGGAGATTTTTGGAACAACTAAAACAATTTGTGGAAAGATCGCCGCAATCGAGGTCAACACTAGAATGACATTTTTTTTTTCCAGTCCAACAATAATGTTTTAACACCTCTTTTTCGCTTAGAAAACTTACCATAAAAAGTTCTCAGACTGCCTACAGTTTTGAAAATAATAGCGAAAGAAAAATAAAAGAAGAAAACGCTGGTTATCGACGCAGACGATTTTCACCAGTAATCAAGCTTTGGAATCTGGCAGCACTTCATGAAAACGACATTGCAATGCATATTTTTCTTACGAGTATTACTTTTATTACGAAGCGTAAAAGAGAACGTAAATGATCACCATACTAACAACATTTCCATATTTTTTTTTAGGTTTTTAACCAGGAAATTTTTTATTCTTTTAAACACTTTGATCACATGCAAGCCCCTAGCGGTGAATAAATGATTTATCTTTTGGTCAGGATAGTCTTTTTAATGAGATGCTATTACCGTGACCGCAACTGTAATGTTTTTCATTTATCTTCTGCCATTTTTTATTCCCGTTTTTCTTCAGTCTTAATGCTTTTCTGGCTTGTAATTGATGAGGAACAAACTGTCCGCAGTGGGTGGAATTTTCGCCTTTTCTTTTTATATTTTTGATCTTTTTTGTTCTTTCAGAAAAAGTGCTGTCCCGTTATCACTCAGCGAAGTTCTTAATTCTTTTCCAATACGACTCGGCGGCTTTTGTTCGAAACTAAACGCAAACTAGAACCACTGTGCAATTAATAAGCGGAACACACAATGGTTAGGAGAAACATTTATCAAAAAGTTCTTGGCAAGTTTGGAGAGCGTTCGATCCTCATTGCAAAGATATTTACTTGGCATCATTATCCACTTTCTAAAGCATTTGAAATGTGAAATGATCATTCCTATTTACTTTTTGTGGCTTTTTAAAACTTGAAGAAAAAAAAAATCATGTTCTTACAAATAGAGATAAAATATGAAGAAAATATTTATGCACTGTATATAATAATAATGTTATATAATGAGTGTCCTATAATGTCCAATATTATATAACCTCCTGTACATTTAAAATGAAAAATAAATTGATCTTTTGTTTTAAACTCTTTTATAAAATAAACTATTATTTTATTTGTACTGGATAAATTATGCTCTTTATTATTTTTGTTACCCTTTCATTTTTCTCATACCAAAATGATAACCTTATAGTTAGTTCTCTTGCCTTCGGTTCAACAGTTCATAGGCTCGAATCCCATTTTAGGTTTGAATGTTTGTAGTGGTTTGGAATTTACTTTAACATCTTAGGTATTGATCTAATTAATCCTCGTAAGCAAAAAATGACCATTGAGCGATAAACAAACCAACAAAGTTTCTTCCAAATTCGCAAACTGCGTTATTATGCTTAAATAAATTTGTTAGTTTCACAGTTTTACTATGATATTGATTTGTGTAATATATTTTAGTAATCTGTGTGATCTTCGTTTAACAGTCATACTCCCTGTACCTAACTAACAATTAGGTTCTACCAGTTAAGTGGAAACGACTTTTAGAAACAGAAGCCAAGCAAACGATCCCCACTACTTGACCTGTCTATCCTTCATTTTAATTGGAGGAGATTGTGACTATGGCCTATTTAACATAGGCCCAACCTACTCGATATAACCAGATGGATCTTCGGTTATCTCGTGATTCAAATTCACTACCTTCTGATAGTTAGAATAATGTCCTAATCAAAAGAATAAGGTTTCAACTAGACAACATTATCAGAACGTAATATTAGTTTTAACTCCTCTCATTTATCAAACAAGTATAATACAAATATTGTTTTATTATCAAAATAAACACCTATTAAGATATTTTTGATTTTTAATTTTCTGCTATGAGGGTTAAAGTTTTCACAATGTGTTACGTATTAATAATAATAATAATAATAATATATATATATTAATATATATATATATATATATATATATATATATATATATATATATATATATATAGCACCGTTACGTGTGCTTACTTATTTAACATTCAGTTTTTTTAAAATAGGTTGGTAATTCCTTCTCCTTGTTTAAAAACCATTTTAATACTCAAAGATAGTTTGAATATATATCGAAATTAAACGATTACATATCCAAGTTACAGGAGATATCCCCTCCTTGCACGAACATAATTTGTTTTCGTCACAAACTGGTTTTCTTTTCTTATTCAAATCAAACGATTTAGAAATAACTAAAATGCTTTTCATTCGGGATTCATTATCCTTGTATTTGTTTCCTATTAATTCTTTCTCGTTTCTAGATTATTTACCATAGCGTGACCCAATCGAAAAAAAGAATTCTTCTATTCCATTCCTAGAACTCGAGAGGCAAACAAAACGAATAGGGCAAAAAAGAAGCCTTGGCTTTTTCTTCGTGAGTTCCATAAATAAGTAACGGCGCTAAACACTGGCAGTTAGCTGAAATAAAGCGAGGGGGGTTGTTGGTAAGGATAAAATAAATAAGTAATGCTCTTGAGTCAAGAGTATGGGCTGCAATCAATGCGCTTTCCATTACCGACTCGACCATCCCTTGTCTCGAAATGTAAATTTCGTAAACAAAACTTTTCTTACGACGACTGTCACGACAAGTCTCGTGTGGCCGACCCCGGCACGGATATCCCCGCAGTCTTATGTGCTCGGTGACTGAAGAGATCTTAGGTTTTGTGGTTTTCAGAATTTTTTCTCTCTCGTCAACCTCCCCCCCCGTTATTGTGTGTATTACGTGCCACTTGTATTTTTCTTCCTTTAAGCATTTGTTATTTAGTTTCTAGGGGTGACACTTCACTGTTTTGATTTTATCATCTTCAAATATTAAAGTACCTGTTGTCGAGGGAGACAGTGTCTATCCAGGGAAAGAAATGCAGCGCCTTGATTGCGCATGCGCATTTGTTTGTGTCATTAATGTTGCATTCCTCACGTGTTTTATTTTTTACTTTTGGAGTTTCTTTTTTTAAAGATATACAGCAAAAACGATACTTTGTTACATAGTGTTAATAGTGCAGTTACAAAAAAGCTACTTTATTTCAATGAAGAATTCTAAATGACTGGCATTGTAATATTAATCTAAGTAATCACAATAGGTGGTTTCAAATTAATAAAGAAGTTAAACTCTAAAAAAAGTTAAATAAATTTTTACCAGAGAATGTGATTTAAAAGACACCTAGTAGTTGAACATCGGTCTTCAGTTTGAAAGGGTTCTGGCTTCAAAAATTTTTAAACACAGACATACGTGACGCTGCGCTTAGTTTGTAGTTTAAGCTATTTTACTATTGAACAATGGGACATGTTTATTAAGCTGCTGACTTCTGTATGTACGTCTAATGTGTGGGTGCTTTGTATTTTTCCAGGTTTTCTCGATTGCATTATGTGAATATGACCCTTTATCTCAGAAAAATTTCTCAGTAGTCAATTTACTCCAAGAATATTAAAATGCCTTAGAATGAGTCTTTGTCCGTTAGGAACTTCACTACGTGGTATCGAAAGAATTTGAATTAATCCAGTAATAGTAAGGCATTTTTAGAGTATTAAGTCCCGGGTTCAATTCCAGACACTGTTAAATATCGAGTAATGGGTGCTGAGCTTCTACTTTCTATATGCAAGTCTGTTGGGTTGAGTGATTGAGGGTTTTACGAGTTTTTCCGCTGAAGCACGTGAGATCTGTCGTATTTCAACTTTTTTTTTTTTTTTGGGATGTACTGTATTACATCTATAAAAAGTTCTTTCACATTATATTCCACGGGGAATGAATAAATGAATTACAATGGTTTCCACTGTCAAGCTATCTCTTCAGTGGTGTCATAAAAGAACACGATCATTAAAATTCGTTTGCTTGTTACTCTGGTTTCTTTTTGCACTTGATCGTTCCTTCAAAAGGGGCGGGCATCTTAAATGGATTCTGAAATCATAAATATCACTAGGTATTTGATTATTGCAATTAACTTAGAAAAGCGATATAAATAAATTCTTTAGCAAGTTATGAATTTGAGGTATTTTCATGAAGTTAAATAAAATGGGCTTCCTTTATACTTCATACTGTTCCCTCTTTCACTAAGACCAGAATCCAGAATGAATAGAATCTGAAAAAGAAATTTTTGTCGGAAGATCCACACACTTTGTCGCTGATGATGTTTATTCCTAAATTTACATCCACCTAAGTCTACGTCTAAAAGAGAAAAATGTTTCTCCGATATAAAACTAAATTTAATTAATAAATTAACATTTGAAAGCCGCCCAACCTGTCTAGTGGTTAGTGTACCTGACTACAGATGGGTGGGACCTAGGTTCGAATCCTGGCTCGGGCATGGATGTACTTTCTCTCTCTCTCTCTCTCTTTCTTGTCTTTGTCTTTTTTGTGTGTGAATGGTTGTCTGCCTTATAAACGGGTACCTATGGCATGTGTGTACTGAGGAAGTCGGACTCCACACCAAATATGGTTCAGTTGGAAAAGTGGAGCAGCGCACCCCATATTGCCAGCCTGGCTGGCACACGACAACAACAACAACATTCGAAAAAACTATATTAACATCAAGTGTCATCCACTACAAGTTTAAAAAATGTATTTGAATTTGAGTGGAAGACTGAAAAATACAACAATTGAAAATTTGATCATGATATATAACTATATGTATAGGGAGAGTGTGAAATATTAGTAGAGAGGAATTGAGAAAAAACAAATAGTATTCTACGTAAGAGAAAACAGTTGACATGTCAATTTTACAGAAAATTTTCGGTGAATAAAATCGTCTATGAGAGAGAATTGTTTCTCAATGAATTTTTTCTGTTATTTTGATAAGATATAGACAATTTATTGCAAAAAACTTTGACAAACACTTCACCATTTATATATATATATATATATATATATATATATATATATATATATATATGGAAGTTTTGCATTATTAGAAAGAAATGAGCAATTTAAATTATTAAGCATTTTATATAAATTCCTGTAAATTTGTGCATAGCTACACAATAAACACAATAATTGCTGATAGTTATGTAATATTGCATTTTTGAGAACATAATCTTAAAAATGTATCGCTATGTAGAAATTTTTCCTGTGTCAATAAAAACGAACTTCTAATGAATGAATACATTGCTGATTTCCTTGAAAGTCAAACCCTTATAAACTTTTTTTTATTAAATAACTTATTTATTATTAAATAAATAATTTATTATTAATAAAGTAATTTTTTTATTAAATAACTTTTCTTATAATTGAAATCGTTTCAGATAAGCTTTTAGCGAAGTAAATGCCATATTTATTTTATTAAAAACTTATCATTCGTTCTACTGCTATTACTAATTTTGCTGTAAATCCATTTCACCTGTAAAGGTTTTTTCTTTACAATGTTAATGAGAATGGTGTGTAAAGTTCTTTTCAGCCTTTAGTTTTTAGTGAAATAAATGCCCTGTTTACATTATCTTCTATGGTGAATTGTTTAAAATGAAGATAATTTTTTTGTTTGCTATTTTAATTTTCATTAAAATTTTATTTCTTCTCTCTATAATATTTATTCCATATATACCTTAGTTTTTTGTTAATAATTCATTCTGCTATTAATTTTTCTATAAATCAATCTGTTAAGGTGTTTTCTTTACTAAGATAGTTCATATTTTGAGTAAATCTTTTTCAGTTTTCGTGATCAAATTTTCATGCATGAGAAATCGTATTAATTAATTTTTAATGGAATAATTACCTTGTAAGTTGCTTTCTGTGGTAAATTATTGGATAAGAAGGCAATTTTAATTTTCTTTGTTTGTTCTTTTAATTCCTATTGAAGTCATATTTCTGTTTCCTTTCACATGTAATTTACTACACATATTCATTCATTTCTTTCGTTAATTATACATTCCATCCTATTTTTAATTTTGTTTTCAACCAATTTTGTTAGTAAAGTTGTTTTTCTTTTAAAGATAATTGGAATTCTGAGTACCTCTTTTTCAAGTATTTTCATCATTTTAATTAAATTTTTTAGTGTTTAAGTTGTTATAGATAATTTTTAGCTTAAAAATTGTTCATTAAGTTTTTCCGCTATAAGCTAAATGATTCGATAAACAATAGAGAATTTTCGATTTTTTTGTCTGTACTTTTAATTTATTTTAAAATCTTGTTTCAGTTTCACTTTATGTTATTTATTTCATCTATATCTTAATTTTTCTCCCTAATCATTCCTTCAAGACTGCTATTACTAATTTTGCGATAAATCAATTTTACCAGTAAAGGTGTATTCTTTATTAGGATAGTTCAAATTCTGAGAAATAAATTTTAAATAAATAATAAATAAAATGAGAAATGATCATTTTAAATAAATAATAGCAAATATAATTGTTTTAGATAAAAAAAATTTTATTCGATTAATTGTTTTGTAAATTTCTTCCTGTATTAAATTATTAAATAGATAGAGAAGTAATTTTACTTTTATTTGTTTAACGTTTAAACTAATACTGATATCTTATTTTTGTTAATTATTGGATAAACAGACAATTTTACTTTTTTTTCATTTTAAATAATATTGAAATTGTGTTTCTGTTTCGCTTCTTATTATTATTTCGTAAGAGTATCTCTCAATTTTAAAATATGCATTCTAAATTGCAATTACTTACAGATTCCAGCCAATTTTACCAGTGAAGTTGTTTCCTTTACGCAGATGTTAAAATGCCGTGAAAAAATATATAAACATTATTTTTTTAATATTGTTATTACCTAATGAAACTTTATTTCTTATGAAATCGTTTCAGACAATTTTTAGTTGAGTAATTGCCCTTAAATTGCTTCCTGTTTTAAATTATGAGATGGATAGAAGATAATGTTACATTTCTCTGTTTAACATTTTAACTCGTATTGAAATCTTATTTCTCTTTCCTTTCGTGTATTATTTATGTTATTATTATTATTATTATTATTATTTTTTTAATTGTTAATAATGCATTCTAAGCTGCAATATTTACTTTTGTTGCAGATCAATTTCTAATGTAAAGATTTCTTTGTTTCCAAATGTTGAAATACAGTGTAAATGAATTATGAAAGTAATTGATTGCACAAAATTATTTTTTCCTTACGTTCCAAGCAATATTTCTCTGTAATATAATTAGAAATTTATTAATATTCTAATCCTTTTAATGCATTGTTATGAATGTAAGTTAAGTGCTTTACCATCGTTCCAACGCTAATGATAATATCAGCTACGTATGAAAAGTGTTATAAAACTATTTTATTTTGATATTTAAATCCTTATGAAATCAATATCCTTAATCCGATATCGTGTTTTGTTATTAATTTCATCAGTATCAATGAAAAGAAAAAAAATGGAAGCGAGAACTTGTTTGTTCTGTAGTTAACTCCTGTAGAACTGTTTTCTTAGCTATATATGTAGAAAAGCAGTAAAGTCAACTTATCGTTTTTTCTTTATTTTGATATTCAAATTCTTATAAAATCAATATCCTTAATCCGATATTATTTTTTTATTAATTTAATCATGTTGTTAATTTTGTTATTAATTTCATCAGAAGAAAACACAGAATAATAAACTTGTTTCTCCTATGGTTCAACATCTGTATAACTGTTTTCTTGGATATATGTTTAGCAAGGCAATAATCTTTCATTTTTCTTTATTTTGATCTTCAAATTCTTTTAAAATAAATATTCTTAATCCGACATTATTTCTTGTTATTAATTTTATCATGTTATTATTTTTGTTATTAATTTCATCTATATCAACAAGAAGAAAACACAGAAGCCAAAACATATTTTTCTTGTAAAACTGTTTTCTAGTAATCCCTGTAAAACTGTTTTGTTTTTTTTTTGATATATGCATAGCAAAGCAGTAAAGTTAACGTTTTGCTTTTTTACTTTATTTTGTTATTCAAATTCTTATGAAATCAATATCCTTAATCTGATATCATTTTATGTTATTAATTTCATTATGTTTTATTATTTTTTTATTATTAATTTCTTCACTATCAATGAGAAGGAAACACTGAATTGGAAGCTTGTTTCTCCTGTGGTTAACTCTTGAATAACTATTTTCTTGAATATGTGTATAGTAAAGCAGTAAAGTTAACTTTTCATATTCACTTTATTTTGATATTCAAACTTTTATAATTGATGTCCTTAATCCGATAATATTTTTTATTATTAAATTCATCAATATCAATGAGAAGAAAACATGGAAACAGGAAATAGTTTGTTCTGTGGTTAACCACTTTAAAACTGTTTTCTTGGATTTGTGTAGCAAAGCAGTTAACTTTTCGTCTTTTTCTAATAAATGTTGCAGTTTTCCCATAAACAAAAGAGTTTGTTAAAAATTTACTTAAATTTTTACGCTTGTCATTTAAATCCACAGTGAATTTAATATATTTTGAAATTGCAACTGTAGTTTTTTTTTTTCTTCCTCCTAAATTATTATCTAGTGAACTTTCGTATATATATATTGTTAGGAGAATTCTGAGTAGAAAACTTAAGATTCAGAATTGTCCATTTGTAACTA
>JAPDSC010089665.1:0-12093 GCA_026290005.1 Latrodectus geometricus | reverse complement strand
AGAATAATGTAATTATATATATATATATATATAATTACATTATTCTGTGAAATTTATTCACAAATTGATAATAGAAATTGTTTTTTCTAACATTGGATTAAAAATACTCTGATGTAAAAATATTTTTATCTTGATGCAACCGAATTTATGTACAGAAATATAATTCTTTCTTATAAAAGGAAAAATTATAACCAAATAGCAGGATATTGCATTCATAAATAAATTCACAAGGAATAACATGGGTAGTAGTTTACTACCAAATTTTCTTTTCTTTATTGATATTTAGAGGCAAAGTTTTTTTGAAATGGTAAGTAATTTAGATCACTTTTATTTCGGTCAGTTCAATTTAAATGAAAATCTTGCTTGCTCATATAGTTTCCGCGTTTGTGGAAATTGTTGTGCGTTTTGTGGAAGACAGAGTGGGTGTGGTCTCGTCTGCTAGCTACTTCACCGGCGCGCATGATTTTTCGCGGTAAGAACTTCTCGTATATTCCTTCCTCCATGCTCGGAACGCTTATTTTGTGATGTTTTCTGACGTCATTCTTTCGCCGGTCTTTCTCACAGTGTCGCCCTGCTTCGCCTGCGTTAGTTTTACGGCGAATTCGCTTTTTGTTTGAGGCTGCCCTTTGATAGAATATGCTGCTCAGGTGATTTTAACTTCTGAATAGAGCTTGTAAAGTTAAATATTTGAGTAGTTTGTTCCAAACAGTAAAATAATCTGATATTCTCATATTACATATGACACTAGAGTTAATGGTTTTCTTTATGTGGCTCGAACAAATTAACATTAAAATGCTTTTGAACTATGAATATCCTATTAACTTCCTTTCTTATTTTATAACTAACCCTTAAACGATATTATTTAATTTTGGACATTTCTCCAGTACCGTAAGAAAATTTTCGAGTCCCAACATGTGGGTGGAAGGTGATCCTCCCTGACTGGACCGTGACCTTCCAGACTATTATTCTCAAAGGTCACGACTGGTCACTCCGATTTTTCACAGACATTCCCCAACTCATCAACTTATTCTACATCTATCAAGGTTTGGTCATCCCACTCTTCAATAATAGACTGTTCCCCCTCTGCTGTATGGGGGTAAGCAGTGGAAGAACAAAAAAGATTTCCCATAAAAGGTGTTTTAATCTCACATACCACTATAATTTCATTGGGCACGATTATTGTATAAAATTTCTTAGGTGCTTTTTATATAAATTGTACTCATAATTAAGGGGCATATTACAACCTTTACCCTAGTTTAAATGTAGTATCTGCACTTTTTAAGGTACTGCTTTCATATTAATATTGTTATTAAAATTATATCGTAGGAGAAAATCCCTATAAATTTAGTTGTCCATGTGATCACATTTGCACGCATTTGAAAATAGTGTAAAGTTTGAAACAAAAAATACGGTATAAATTCAAATTATTGGCTTATTTAGTATAAAATTCACTTTTTAAAGTATTCTATGGTTTCATTTTGTTACAAAAAATAAATATTTTCAGAACAAAAATATGTATTTATTTTTGTTACGCATTACTTGGCTGTTGACTTCGAGATTGTGTGAGATTTGTCGTATTTTCTAAAATTTGCAGCCTTAGGAAATGTCAATTTTTGTAATGCCTGGAATCTTTTTTTATCTCTAAAGAATAAAAAAATAGTTGTTACGTTTGTAATGAGATTTCCACTAAAGTAGCTTTAATCTCTCACACACATACCATTATAAATGCCTTGGGCAAGATTATTGTATAAAAGTTTTAAGTATAGAAAATGCACCCATAATTATCGTGTTTTTTTTTACAAGATTCACACATGTTGGGTGCAAATGTTGTAAAATGCAATCCTTAAGGTATTGCTAGAATATTATGTTATTATTTTTGGAGAAAATTTCATAAATTCAGTTCTTCATAAGATGACATTTGAGCACCTTTGAAAATAGCGTAAAAGCCAATAAAACAAAAATATCCAGTATATTTTAGATTTATTTAATATAAAATGTACTTTTTTTATATTAAATAAATCTAATAATATCTTCGTGTTCATTTTATTACAAAAAAATAAAGATTTCATATCTGATCTATACAAAAGAGAGTGATGTTTTTGGTGGCATTCGATACATTTAAATTTAGATAAGCATTCGTTTAATTTATGTGATGAATTCAGATAATTCAAACAAAAATTTTTAGATTTAAAAAATTAAACTTTTCAAATACTTCCATTTTCAAAAAGATTCACATTTATAAAAGGAATGATTTGAATCCCAGAAAAGGCAATATTGTGAAGCAGATTTAATCAAAAAAGTTTTAGGTGTGTAAGATGGAGATGAGTTTTGTTCCGTTAATATTAATAGGGTTTGAAAATTTCGTTTTCGAATCAAAACAAGCAGATTTTAAATTTTCTAATATATGATATCGTTTTTCTAAAAAATTGATGAAAGCATCCCAAATAAGCGCTTCATGAGAATCAACAGTTAATTGAAATTGTTTAAGAGTTTCTTTATCCAGTTTAGCACAAATTAAATTTATCAACAAAATATCAACAAATTTATAACGTTTAAATTCAAATGCTTTCAAAGATCGAATGTTTTTCTGCAAATTATCGGTGAGCATGCGAAGTTCTAAAGGGTTTTCTTTAGTTAATGACTTGCAATTAATTATATTTTTTATATGAGTTTCAACGATGAGTTTGGTATTCTCGTAACGAAGCGTAAGAGCTTTACACAACGACTCATAATTATCATTTGGTGACCGAACCTTTTTTGCTGCGCCTTTAAGACAAGCATTTTAATAGTAAAACTTCTGAGAGTCTGATAAAGGTGGATTATTTTCTATTAGATTTTGAAACTGTTGCTTAAAAAAGCTCCAGAAAAGCTTAAAAAAGCTATATTAAATTGACCCTCAATTGTGGTAAGGGAATATCAGGTAAACAAACACCTTTCTCACAAACAGAACATTGTTTTCAATTTCAATAGATTTGTAAAGAAAAAGTTTTGTACTGACCTGAAATTCTTGAATATCTTCATCAATTTAATCCAGTAATTTTTCAGCTTCTTTAAATTCATCGTCATTTCCAATTTCAAAATATTAATGTTTTGTGACTTCAAATTTCGTTTCTATATCCTCCAATGAATCTATAACTGCTCGAAGTGCAGTTTCTTCTAAATCTTCCAGTGGTTTCGACGAAAGTTAAATTAATTGTACTAGAACTATGTCATGTTTTCGATTTAATAACTTGATAGATGGCATAATTTCCATTTTGTTCTCCGGCTCAGACAATCCAAAAAATGTAATGTAAAAAGTCAAGAATAATTAGTCGAAATTATTCATTTTTTTATTTATTACTACTTACAAGGAAACTTAAAGTGCTATTATATTGAAATTCGAATACACAAGAGTATATCAAAAATACAATCTGTGCAAACGTATAACGATACGATGACTGATTTTGAGTTTTTGTTTTTTATAGCCTTTTGGGGTTGTTGGAGCTCTTGGCGAAAGTATATGGCGATACAATATTCAAAGTACTAGCGTCAACAGCAGTGAGTTCAATCACGACGCAAGCAAAAATCTTTCGTGTTCTCTAATGTAAATGGCGGTATGTAAATGACGCACTATATATGTTGTGCTCACAATGTCCTCCACGTGAAATGATAACTCAGGGGTTGGTTGGGTTTTGTGGTGCAAGGTCCAAAAAAGACAAGCTGCGCCTTATACTAATAACTCTGAGGGTGGTTGGCATTGTATTGGGGAGTCATCTAGACTTTCAGCCGGCTGCTTGTATTAAACTGGTAGAGCCCAACTCAAGACTAGGTATACGATGCAACAACAACTTTCCGACTTTAACAGAACATGTTTATTTAGTATGCAACGAATATATATTTATCAGAAATAGAGATTTAATATTTTTCGGTTTATTATTTGTCATTGCTTATATATGACAGATCATATGTATGTGTATGTTTTAATATTTTAAAGTTACAAATTAGATATTTTATAATAATTTGAAGTTACAATTAAAATATAACATTCGAATTTGAAATATTTCTAAATATTTTTATGTTATTTAATCACACATGATTCTTACAATGAACAGTTTCAATGATTTATTAAAATCCTTATTTAATTTTTCCGGAATACATCAGGATGTTAGTCTCTGCATTAAAATGCTTAAATATTGTTAAGTGCATATTATTAATATTCAGATTAACTCGAATTTCTATATTAATTGGCTAAATTGGAAATTTTCCTCACGTTAATTTGGTAATTTACGCATTAAGATTTTCCGTAAAAACTCAAGTTGTTTTTTGAAGTTTATTTTTTTCAAATGATTTATTAATATAGATATTTTTTATTGAATTGGCCTGATTGCTTATAATTCATAAAAAGAAGTAAATAATAATGTGTATCGTAATTTTTTAAGCCATTTCTACTCGGCCATCTTGTCCTGTTAAACACCATTGTCCCTCTTTCAGCATTGATCATTCCAAGATCTTTTTCAATGCTGTCTAACCAGAGAGATGGTATTGATTTTTACGGACCTCCAGAGCAAAAGTTCAATCTCCTGTGGGATAAGCGTACCTGAAAAACTAGTAAATCTATGGTCCACCGAATGTGTGATCTCTTTTGGGCTCCGTCTGATTTCAAAAGCCACTTTTGTAGTTGGTTCACTGTCGTTCGAGATGTATAGGTGCTCTAACCATCAAATGGGATTAGATTGAATGACATAACGGCAGCTCACAGAATTTCTTATAAAACGAAAAACTGCAAAGGATGCTGCACTTTTTAAACCATTTAATTACTTAGAGTTTTTAATTGATTAAAACAACTAATTTATTTATTATTTCATTAAACTTGAATTTTTTTGTAAAAATAAATAAAATAATACTAATATAAATATACAGAAATGCTGTTGTTATTTAAGAAAGATATATTTTTTGTGTTCATTTCGTATTAATCATTCATGAAGAATGATTAATACAGATTATCTGAGTAATTTACAGATTGTTATATATAGATATTTTGAGAAATGAAACGAATAACGACATTTAACGGATCTCCCTAGTTAAATTAACTATATAGATTGTCCAGGTAATCTGCGCTTACCTGGACAGTCTATATAATTAATTTCTGGACTTCATTGTTAACACATACACGCACATATACATTGCCAACCCCAGAGAGTTAAGTAAGGAAAGCACACATACACACTCATGGTTCATATTTTAACTAAACAGATTTGTATTTTATATATGATAAAACAAAACTCTATTAAGTGTAAAAAACTTATCTGGGCATTTTTCAAAGGGTATAATAATAGAGAAAAAACATGAAATAGGCTCAAGCATAAACGTATTTTTTCCCCATTAACTAACAGTATTTAGCTTTCCTCTACATAAAAATTTCTTGTATTGCAAAATTTCGATTATTTTTAATTAAGGAAAAAAATTGCTGCCCTTCCATTTTGGGACGGAATAAGACAATTATCTGTAACACCGCCAGTGATTTTTTTTAACATAAAAGCAGGCTTGTGATACCTAACCGACAAAACGAATAATAACTCTTTATCCTTTCACGGAATTCCAAACAAGAGATTGTTTATAAATAAAAAAAGAATATTTTTTTTCCATTGTTTTGTTAAATGATTTGAGAGTGAAAATTTGCCAAAAGTCTCTCAAAATCGAAGAGTTTTAAAAAATTCCAATTCAACTTTCATAATTTTTGATTAAGTAAGATAATTATAGTCTGCTTCATTATTTTTGAGCTTTATGAAGAAATCTGAACAAAAGAAGCGATATCAAAGGATTCTATTCAGAGTAGACAAAGAATAGAAAATAAAAAAAAAAAAATACATTTAACTCAATCGGAAAATTATAAAAATGTTTTTAAAAAAATTATCAACTTCTTCACGCCAAAAATGATTTTCTCTTATTAATAATGATTATTATTATATTTTCAAATAGCACATCTTTATCAGAAAATTAATTGATAAAAAAAGCCTAAGAATTGAAAATTTTTTTTATGTATTTAGTGAAATAGCATAAAGTTTGTAGCCCTTTCTCCGCGTATACTTGGGCGGTCCTCCGGATAGCCCACCCTCAACTCACCTGTTATCACATCGTAGTTATCAAATCACTGATTTTACCTGGCGTCTGTACCAATCATGGATCTAGTTTTGTTAGAGAGGGAGGCGTTATTTTTCAAGAGCTGCCTTTCGCAATGTGTGCATAATACAGTGTTATCTAATTCAGCGCAGATCCTTTTAGAATAAGAATTAAATAAACATCTCAAATGGAAATTTGTCAAAATGGGCACCTCAATCGGTAATTAAGAATTCGCCAGTACTTCTGAAGTGCAATTTGTTGCAGGACAATAATCTTCCTGACCAACAAAATTTTTCTGAACAACGAAATTGTAAATAGGAATAAAAAATAATTTATAGATATGTATGTTTTTTCCAGCCTTTTTTTTTTCATTCTAAGTTTAATATTTTATTAGTCATGAATAATTTTTATTCATATTAGACTGATCTATATGTAAGATTAATCTATATAAGATTTCTGGATTTTAAATTAAAACTATTAATATCGTCGTTTAGGGATGGAATAAAATTCGAACAACCAAACACTTAAACTAAATGGGTCCCAGCAAAGACACTGACACTTTCTAAATGAATTAAAGGTTAAAAAAATATTTAACAAAAGAAAAATAATCACAAATTCCTTAGGTTGTTAAAACGTCTTTATGTGAGAGACAAGATATTCCTACAACTACCAAGACTAAGAAAGACTAGCTATATAAAAAATATAAATTGCAACGACAATCAGCGCCTTCTTGCGTTCAAACAGAATCAAATAGAGTACTCTGGTTTGATGATTTCTTCGTTGATTTTAAGTGTTTTGTTACAATTTTCGGTAAATGAACTCTTTTAATTTTTTTATAACATGTTATGTTTCTGAATGTCAAGAGTTGTGAAAAATGTTAACATAACTTATGGATTGAAGAAATTGTGCTCCATACAGACTGCAAATAGATGTGTTACCTAAATTAATGAATACAATAAGAGAGAGAGAATGAAAATTTCTTGACATCAAATCTCACACTGTGCTATTAATAATTTTAAAAATAATTCAATCATAAAACTGCAATTTCATGAATACTTTTCAATTGAATAAAATAATAAAAGCTGCCTAACTTGGTACACTTAATATTTGCGTTTGGTTGAAAATTTAACATTTATATCCTTACAAAAAACTTAGAAAATATTTTTAAAAACCAATTTTTATTTATTATTTTTTGATAATTCTGAATTTCATCTTAGATAAAAAAGAGTTAATTATTATTATGTCAATGTATACAAGTAGTGTGCATTTGCCGGAGCTGGCGCAGTGACGTTTAGGCCATAAGCCAGCCCCATTAAATTTCCACCCCCTTTTAAAAACAATGATGCAAAACCACCCATTAAATTTCCACCCACTTTTAGAATTAATGGTGTGAAAACCAGCCATAAAATTTCCACCCACTTTTTATAATATAATTTTCAGAAATTGGAAACATTTATTTTTGAAATGCATGATATCTCTTGTATTTTGCAAACGTAAAAACTAAGTGTCACGCTTGTAGTTTAATAATATTTCTGAAACGAGAGGCTGCCTGATTATGTAAGGTCTAGATTCAGGGCGTTGCGTTCATACCGCATTCAACTCAAACAGAAACTCTTATTTTTAAAATTATTTGTGGCTTTATCGAAAGTATATTGAAATTTCTAGGTTTTAATATTTTAAAATGCTATACTTAAGATACTCCAGTAGTTCAAATTATTATAAAAATCAATTTTTTTGTGGAAAATCCTACATATTTAGTATCAAATTACAGCGCACCCGCCTTTGATAAAAATATAAGAATTTGACGATAAAACATAAAATTTATAAAATATACTTAAATTTTTAGTTTCATTTAGTACAACAAGTAATTCTTAATATGTTCTACATTTTCATTTTATTACAAAAATAAAAAGTTTGTAGAAAAACCTATTAAATTTTGTTAGACCTTATAAGGGAAATAACTTCCGCATTTGCATTGCTTTGGAAATATTCATATAGTTTTTAGCCATAGGAAACATTTATTTTTGCAATGCATGATATCTCTTGTATTTTGCAAACGTAAAATCTAACTGTCACGCTTGTAGTTTAATAATATTTCTGAAACGAGAGGCTGCCTGATCATGTATTGTCTAGATTGAGGGCGTTGTGTTAATAAATTGACCTCAAAAAGAAATTCTTATGTTTAGCAATATCTGTGGATTTATCGAAAGTATATTGAAATTTCTAGGATTCAATATTGTAAAATGCTATACTTAAGATACTCCACTTGTTTATATTATTATAAAAATAAATTTTTTCTTGGAAAATCCTTCATATTTAGTACCAAATGACACCGCACCTGCCTTCGATAAAAATATAAGAATTTGACGACAAAACATAAAATTTATAAAATATACTTAAATTTTTTGTTTCATTTAGTACAACAAGTAATTCTTAATATGTTCTATATTTTCATTTTATTACAAAAATAAAAATTTTGTAGAAAAACCTATTAAATTTTGTTTTAGTCCTTATAGGGGAAATAACTTCCATATTTGCGTGGCTTTGGAAATATTCATATTATTTTCAGCCATAGGAAAGATTTATTTTTGCAATGCATAAAATCTATTGTATTTTGCAAACGTAAAAACTAACTGTCACGCTTGTAGTATAATAATATTTCTGAAACGAGAGGCTGCCTGATCATGTATGGCCTAGATGTAGAGCGTTGCGTTAATAAATTGAGCTCAAACAGAAATTGTTATGTTTAGCAATATCTGTGGATTTCTCGGAAGTATATTAAAATTTCTAGCTTTTAATATTGTAAAATGCTATACTTAAGATACTCCAGTTGTTTATATAATCATAAAAATAAATTTTTTCTTGGAAAATCCTACATATTTAGTACCAAATGAGAACGCACCTACCTTCGATAAAAATATAAGAATTTGACGATTAAACATAAAATTTATAAAATATACTTAAATTTTTAGTTTCATTTAGTTTAACAAGTAATTCTTAATATTTTCTACATTTTCATTTTATTACAAAAAAAGTTTGTAGAAAAACCTATTAAATTTTGTTGGACCTTATATGGGAAATAACTTCCATATTTGCATCCCTTTGGAAATATTCATATAATTTTCAGCCATAGGAAACATTTATTTTTTAAACGCATGATATCTCTTGTATTTTGCAAACGTAAAAACTAAGTGTCACGCTTGTAGTTTAATAATATTTCTGAAACGAGAGGCTGCCTGATTATGTAAGGTCTAGATTCAGGGCGTTGCGTTCATACCGCATTCACCTCAAACAGAAACTCTTATTTTTAAAATTATTTGTGGCTTTATCGAAAGTATATTGAAATTTCTAGGTTTTAATATTTTAAAATGCTATACTTAAGATATTCCAGTAGTTCAAATTATTATAAAAATCAATTTTTTTGTGGAAAATCCTACATATTTAGTATCAAATTACAGCTCACCCGCCTTCGATAAAAATATAAGAATTTGACGATAAAACATAAAATTTATAAAATATACTTAAATTTTTAGTTTCATTTAGTACAACAAGTAATTCTTAATATGTTCTATATTTTCATTTTATTACAAAAGTAAAAAGTTTGTAGAAAAACCTATTAAATTTTGTTAGACCTTATAAGGGAAATAACTTCCACATTTGCATTGCTTTGGAAATATTCATATAGTTTTCAGCCATAGGAAACATTTATTTTTGCAATGCATGAAATCTCTTGTATTTTGCAAACGTAAAAACTAACTGTCACGCTTGTAGTTTAATAATATTTCTGAAACGAGAGGCTGCCTGATCATGTATTGTCTAGATTTAGGGCTTTGTGTTAATAAATTGACCTCAAAAAGAAATTCTTATGTTTAGCAATATCTGTGGATTTATCGAAAGTATATTGAAATTTCTAGATTTTAATATTGTAAAATGCGATACTTAAGATACTCCAGTTGTTTTTATTATTATAAAAAAAAATGTTTTTGTCGAAAATCCTACATATTTAGTATCAAATTACACTGCACCTGCCTTCGTTAAAAATATAAGAATTTGACGATAAAATATAAAATTTATAAAAGATACTTAAATTTTTAGTTTCATTTAGTACAACAAGTAATTCTTAATATGTTCTATATTTTCATTTTATTACAAAAATAAAAATTTTGTAGAAAAACCTATTAATTTTTGTTTTAGTCCTTATAGGGGAAATAACTTCCATATTTGCGTGGCTTTGGAAATATTCATATTATTTTCAGCCATAGGAAAGATTTATTTTTGCAATGCATGAAATCTATTGTATTTTGCAAACGTAAAAATTAACTGTCACGCTTGTAGTTTAATAATATTTCTGAAACGAGAGGCTGCCTGATTATGTAAGGTCTAGATTCAGGGCGTTGCGTTCATATTGCATTCACCTCAAACAGAAACTTTTATTTTTAAAAATATTTGTGGCTTTATCGGAAGTATATTAAAATTTCTAGATTTTAATATTGTAAAATGCTATACTTAAGATACTCCAGTTGTTTTTATTATTATAAAAATTATTATTTTATTTCAAGTAAGTTTTATGTGAAAATTGCCTTTGGAGTTTGTTTTTATTTTATTTAACTATGGTTTCAGTTTATATTCATTTTAATTTTGAAGCTCCGATACAAAAGCAGGTTTATTATGGTATCAAAAATTCAGCTTCAAAAAAGTAGATTTCAATATTTTGGATTTCTTTCTGCAATATTTAACTATGCACAATGCAACGTTTTTCATAATTCACAGAATAATCATTAAAAATCTAACATATTCTGTTACTATTTAATGAGTAAAACCTTAAAGTAATCAATTCTCATTTATTCATCAATTTATATTTAAAACAATCCTGATTATTGGCACATAAAATGAATAGTAATCTTAATATACAGAGTATATTTATACACTCAGAAACATTTAAAATAGCACACCAAAAAGAAAATGGTACAAAAGCGAAAGTTCGTACAATGAGATCCGACATGCAAACGATACAAATTTGGTGCCAATTACCACACACTCGGCAGTGACGGTGCAATCAGAACTGCACCTGAAATAAATCGGAGCAGAGTGGAAAATTCAGAAACCTAACAATCACATACTGACTCTAGGAGAAATTTTTTAATCGAAGAATGCCAGGGAGATGTGTAAAAAGACATTTCGCTCAGTTAAGCTAATTTGAGATAGTCATCATCGAATTGAATGCCGCAGGCTAGTTGATACGCCGTGTTGGTCAACGGCTCCAGCGTTTAGATTGGGTCGGTAGAACATGTTGACAGCAGTGAGCACAAGATGGTACTCACGTGCTACGTACCAAGAAAACGACGAGACGAGAGCAACGAAGGATCGTGAGCCATGCTGTGTCTTGGATCAAGTAGTGACTTATTCCACAATACACGCAGATGTAGGGGTGCTAGTTCACAATCCATTCCTAGATGCTTTGCGGAAGCGAATCTGCTATCCAAGCTCTCGTTTTATTTATTGCCTTTAACACCGCAACATCGGCGACTTCGCCTACAGTTATGCCAAGCCCTAGTGACATGGAATGTACAGATTGGCAAAACGAGGTGTTTAGTGATAAATTCCGAATCGTTTTGAGAATAGATGTTAACCGTGTACGGGTATGGAGGTGCTCTGGTGAATGATAGATTTTCAACAATACTGTCGCACGGCATACTGCCCGCACGGCAGGTGTAATAATTTGGAAAGCCTACGATAGCCGGTCCACTCTTGTTGTGGTACCTTAACGGGCCATCTTTATATGATGGCATTCTTCTATCTCACGTAGAGCATTTCCTAAAGGGACTTCCAGGGGCAGTTTTACAACAAGATCACGTTCCTCCATTCGAGTTGCTCCAGACTGCCTACGTCATGTTCTCACTTTTCCATGGCCATTTCATGGGTCCCCGGATTTGTACCTGAAATGCATTTTTTTTTAGCCAGCTGAAACTCCAGATGCCACCATGTCACTCTGTA